>JBBDGP010000543.1:1540000-1608330 GCA_037952835.1 Lithobates septentrionalis
CATAGTGTGCCTACAAGAAACACACTTTACGACAACTTCTACACCTAAATTTGTAAGCTCCTTTTATCCGCAAGTATTCTCAGCTTCAGCCACTACTAAACAACGTGGAACACTCATAGCCTTCCACCGCACCACTCCATTTACACTCCATTCTGAAATAAAAGACCCTGAAGGGAGATATTTAATTCTTTTAGGACATATAATGGATACAGAAATAACTGTTGTGTCATATTACGCACCCAATAAACAACCTATACCTTTTCTCACCCATCTTTTACAAGTAGTATCTACACACAAGATGGGAACACTTGTCGTATGCGGAGATTCTAATCAGGTCCTCCTCCCGTTTCTGGACAAATCACCATACACTCCTCCTCGAAATCCAACTAAGATATCTCTCTCCCAACTTCTTTCTAAACATAAATTGGTAGATTCCTGGAGAGAATGTAATCCGACTAAAAGGAAATACACTTATTATTCATACCCACATCAAACATTCACTCGCATTGACCATATATTTCTAACAATAGGTATGATCCCAGAGTTACTCACATCACATATAATCCCCATTCCATGGTCTGATCATAACGCAGTCCTTACTACCATCACTTCCACTATACCTAAAAATCATGACCCTACTTGGTACTTCCCAGATATATTACTCAAACACTCGGCGCATAGTTTAATAATTGAACAAGCACTAAAAGAATATTTAACACACAACAAAAGTCCAGACATTTCCCCAATAACATTATGGGAAGCACATAAACCTGTGCTGCGTGGCACCTTACAAAGGCAATTCGCATTATTCAAACGGGAACGCAGGAATCTTGCAAGAAAATTGGAAACTGAATTTAACTCTTCCTTTATAGCATTCCAAGATAATCCAACGCCGCTTACCAAAAGTCGTTTAGAAAAAGCACGTCTGGAATATGACTTGTTCCTCACAGAATCCGCGGATAAATATCTAAAACGCTCTCGACATGCCTTCTACATGAAATCCAATAAGTTTGGTACTTTTATGGCACGCGCACTTAAGTCATTAAACAAATCTTTTAAGCCAATTAGACTTAAATTGTTTAATGATACATACACTAGTAATCCCACTAAAATTGTTCACAAATTTCGCTCCCACCTAACCTCCTTATACTCAGAAACAAATAAATTTAATACCATTGAAGCCGATGCCTTCTTCTCAGATATCTCCATACCCAAGATGTCTAACACCCAAAAGACTATACTCGAAGCACCCATCACTGTGAATGATGTAACCAAAGCAATCAAAGAATTAAAACTAAACAAAAGACCAGGTCCTGATGGCTATTCTGCATTATACTATCGTACTTTTTCAGACATCCTCTCCCCTATTTTGGCCGATGCTTTTAATTTCTTACTAGAAGGTAAATCCTTCAGACAGGAATCATTGACCGCAACTATTTGTATGATCCCTAAGCCTCATTCTGACGACACATCCTGTAATAACTACCGTCCCATCTCCTTATTAAATTTGGATATCTAACTATTAGCAAAAATTTTAGCGGCCCGCCTCAATGGAATTATTGGTAATCTTATACATTGTGATCAAGTAGGCTTCATGCCTACACGCCAAGCAGGCGATAATGTACGTAGAGCGGTTCTTTTGGCACACATTGCTAAAACACGCCGCATTCCTTCATGCTTTATATCTCTGGATCTTAAAAAAGCCTTTGATTCCATCTCCTGGCCCTACTTACATTACTCACTTCAGAAATGGGGTTTTGGCCCTAACTTTATAACTTGGATCACTGCATTGTATAATAAACCAAAAGCATACATTAAGTATGCAGGTTACAAATCTGACCCATTTAATATAGAAAAAGGCACAAGGCAAGGATGTCCACTCTCCCCCCTTTTATTTGCCCTCTTAATAGAACCGCTTGCCCTTTCGATTCGATCAGATCCCAAAATAACCGGAATAGAACTAGGAGGATATCAACATAAACTTTGTCTGTTTGCAGACGATATCCTCCTATTTCTATCATCCCCACAAGTCTCAGGACCTAATCTCCTCCCCATCCTCAATAGGTTTGCTGCTTTCTCAGGTTTATCAATTAACCCTAAAAAATGCTTAGCATTAAATATTTCCCTATCTAACCTGGAATTAAATTCAGCAAAGGTAGGACTTCCGTTTACCTGGGCGGAAAAATCAATACCATATCTAGGGATTCATCTTACGGCTTCTTTATCAGATCTTTTCTCAGCAAATTATCCACTGATTCTCAAAAATGTAACAAACCTGCTGAAATCTTGGTCTCTACTTCCATTATCATGGTTTGGTAGAATTAATGCAATAAAGATGACAATCCTACCTAAGTTACTATATCTATTTAGGGTTTTACCAATTTCAATTCCCGCTTATTATCTACGACTAATACAGAAAAAAGCAATTTCATACATATGGGGGGCATCCAAACCACGCATACCTTTGCACACACTTTATCTTCCCAAAGTAAATGGAGGCTTAGGCGTACCAAACTTTGCAACATATTACAAGGCAGCTCATATTGCTAGCCTAACTAAATATCATGCAAGACAGGAAATCCCATTATGGGTTTCAATTGAAGCTACTGAATGTGATCCTTTATCGATCTCGAACCTGCTTTGGCTGCATCCTAAAGATCGTAAAGGTTTACGAAACCCCATCACCAAACATTTCATTTCTCTATGGGACAGTCTTCAATCCAAACACAACTTACAATCTACACATAAACCCCTTCTCTCATTCTTAAAAAATCCCGCTTTTTATCCTGCTTGGACTGCTCCCAAATCCTTTCGAGAATGGTCATCAAGGGAAATCTTGAACATACATAAATTTGTCACTGACACATCCTTCATCCCTTTTCCAACCCTTTGCGAAAACTACGGCATACCTCAATCAGAACTATTCCGATACCTGCAAATTAAAAACTTTTTCACTCCTTTTATAAGCTCTGACACTCCTCTCACACACTTCACTGCATTTGAATCTATCTGCAGGAAAGATCCCCACACAAAAGGCTTGATTTCCTTACTTTATTCACATTTAATAGTTCAACCAGAACTGGATAAACCCTCTTATGTCCGGAAATGGGAGGAGGACCTGGGTCGAACGCTCGACACTACAGAATGGGACCAAATCTGGTTATCTACCAAATCAGCCTCCCCAAATATTATTGAGGTAGAGGCTAATTATAAAGTATTGACAAGATGGTACCTTGTACCAACTAGGGTTGCAAAATATGCACCAACCTATTCCGCGCAATGTTATCGTGGTTGTTCAGAGCCAGGTACACAACTACACATTTGGTGGACATGCCCAATAGCACAAACCTTTTGGAAAGAGATCTTTAAAATGGCCTCCAAAATGTTTGGTTTGCAACTACAGCCTGATCCTGCTACCGCATTACTTAATCTGAAACCAGGATCGCTAACTTTGATTCAATTTAAACTATTTGTACAACTTCTAACAGTAGCTAAGCAAACTTTGGCAAAGGCATGGCGGTCCCCGACATTGGTAGTGGCTGAGACGAAGAATAGGATGACTAACGCCATGATTCATGCCAAAATGGTAGCCATTGACAACGCTCTACTTCCCAAATTTGAAAAACAGTGGCACCCATGGATAACACATCATTTACCATCTAACTTTGATGAGAATGTTCTACTGCCATGGTAGCTGAGTTGCAATGATTTAAGCTGATATATAAAAATATACAGACTTCATGACGGATCCCAATTCAACCCTGTGGACCCTCTCCTTTCTATGTTCTACTCTTTCTCTCCTTTCTCTTTTTCCCTATCCACTTTCCGATCCTAAAGCTCTTTTCCTAGCAGATTGTAGTCTCCTTCAGACATTTCTGACATAGCTCAAGTTGTGGGCACAAGTACCATTTGAGAATCTACTTACTCTTTAATAGCTCCTACTTAGGTATTCTACACCTTATCCAGGTTATACTCAATTACCCCAATTTATATGTTATGTAATAATATATTATTAACGGATAATTTTAGCATCTTATCTGTACCACAATATGTTTACTCATGTATTCGTTATCTACTTATTCATATACTTAATAAAATCTTTTGACAAGGAAGATTGTTGCCACGAGTGGATATTATGACATATCATTCATCTTAATTCACTTTAGGATGGAGCACATTTATACTGCATGAAATGAATTATTATTTTATACTATATGTGTAGAGTGCATCTGGAAATGATTCACAGCACTTCAATTTTTACCACATTTTGTTATGTTACAGCCTTATTCCAAAATTGATTACATTTATTATTTTACTCAAAATTCTACAAACCATACCCCACAATGACAATGTAAAAGAAGTTTTTCGTTTTTTATTTTAAAAAAATTGCAGATTACATGTATAAAAGTATTCACAGCCTTTGAAATGCAGCTCAAGTGCATCTTGTTTCCACTGATCATCCTTGAGATGTTTCTACAACTTGATTGGAGACTGGTAAATTCAGTTGATTGGACATGATTTGGAAAGGCGCACACCTGTCTATATAAGGTCCCACAGTTAGCAGTGCATGTCGGAGCACAAACCAAACCATGAAGTCCAAGGAATTGTCTGTAGACCTCAGAGACAGGATTGTATCAGGGCACAGACCTAGGGAAGGGTACAGAAACATTTTCAGCAGCATTGAAGGTCCCAATGAGCACAGTGGCCTCCATTATCACTAAATGGAAGAAGTTGGGAACCACCAGGACTCTTCCTAGAGCGGACTGCCCAGACAAACTGAGGGATCGGGGAAGGAGAGCCTTAGTCAGGGAGGTGACCAAGAACCCGATGGTCACTCTGACAGAGCTCCAGCATTTCTCTGTGGAGAGAGGAGAACCTTCCAGAAGAACAACCATCTCTGCAGCACGCCACCAATCAGGCCTGAAGGTAGAGTGGCCAGACGGAAGCCTCTCCTTAGTAAAAGGCACATGACAGCCCACCTGACATTTGCCAAAAGGCACCTGAAGGACTCTCGAACCATAAGAAACTAAATTCTTTGGCCTGATGAAACAAAGATTGGACACTTTGGCCTGAATGGCAAGCATCATGTCTGGCGGAAACCAGGCACTGCTCATCACCTGGCCAATACCATCTCTACAGTGAAGCATGACGGTGGCAGCATCATGCTGTGGGGATGGTTTTCAGCTACAGGAACTGGAAGACCAGTTAGGATTGAGGGAAAGATGAATGCAGTAATGTACAGAGACATCCTTGATGAAAACTTGCTCCAGAGCATTCTGGACCTCAGACTGGGGAAAAGATTCATCTTCCAACAGGACAACGACCCTAAGCACAAAGCCAAGATAACAAAGGAGTGGCTATGGGACAACTCTGTGAATGTCCTTGAGTGGCCAAGCCAGAGCTCAAACTTGAACCGGATTGAACATTTCTGGAGAGATCTGAAAATGGCTGTACACTAACGCTCCCCATCCAACCTGATGGAGCTTGAGAGGTCCTGCAAAGAAGAATGGGAGAAACTGCCCAAAAATAGGTGTGCCAAGCTTGTAGCATCATACTCAAAAAGACTTGAGGCTGTAACTGGTGCCAAAGGTGCTTCAACAAAGTATTGAGCAAAGGCTGTGAATATTACATGTCATTATTTATTTTATTTTCTTCTGTTTTTTTTTTCTTTAATACATTTTGTGAAGATATCAGGAAGAAGGTTGAGTACAACCCCAAGAACACCATCCCAACCGTGAAGCATGGAGGTGGAAACATCATTCTTTGGGGCTGCTTTTCTGCAAAGGGGACAGGACGACTGCACCGTATTGAGGGGAGGATGGATGAGGCCATGTTTCGCGAGATCTTGGCCAACAACCTCCTTCCCCCAGTAAGAGCATTTGAAGATGAGTCATGGCTGGGTCTTCCAGCATGACAACAACCTGAAACACACAGCCAGGGCAACTAAGGAGTGGCTCCGTAAGAGGCATCTCAAGGTCCTGAGTGGCCTAGCCAGTCTCCAGACCTGAACCCAATAGAAAATCTTTGGAGGGGGCTGAAAGTCCGTATTTCCCAGCGACAGCCTCGAAACCTGAAGGATCTGGAGAAGGTCTGTATGGAGGAGTGGGCCAAAATCCCTGCTGCAGTTTGTGCAAACCTGGTCAAGAACTACAGGAAACGTATGATCTCTGTAATTGCAAACAAAGGTTTCTGTACCAAATATGAAGTTCTGCTTTTCTGATGTATCAAATACTTATGTCATGCAATAAAATGCAAATTAATTACTTAAAAATCATACAATGTGATTTTCTGGATTTTTGTTTTAGATTCTGTCTCTCTCACAGTTGAAGAGTACCTATGATAAAAATTATAGACCTCTACATGCTTTGTAAGTAGGAAAACCTGCAAAATCGGTAGTGTATCAAATACTTGTTCTCCCCACTGTATATATACTCTGCATTTAGTGTAGCCTATATCTACAGTGCATTCCGTGGTGTACAGTTACTAAGACAGTGAAGGCGATGTACACAGTATCTAATACAGGGTGTACAGTTTCTACTACACTTCTGGTGGTGTACACAGTATACAATGCACTGCAGCCGTGGTACACTTTCTAATACCGGAAGGCCACCAAGGAGAGGCAGACACTCGCAGGCCACTAAAAGAGGGCAAGCAGCCTCTGTATCTACAGTCAACAGTGGTGGTCGTTGACATGGTGCATCCTCTTCCTGTGGCCGTGGGGCATGCTTGTCCTTTTTTGCTGCTGCTGGCCGTGTTATTGAGCCACAACATGCAGAACAGTTGGTGGAGTGGATAATGAAGCCGTCCTCATCCTCTGTCACCCAGGCTCAGAGTAGTTTGCCTTCCAACACAGCAGTCAAAGCGGCCTATTCCACCAGCTCCTTGTCCACAGTCACTCCTTCCGTAGCTCCACCATCATGCACGAAAGAGTCCCCAGAATTATTCGACCACAGTGTCGGTTATATGCTGCTGGAGGATGCGCAGCGATTTGAAGGCTCCGATGTTGGTTCTCAGGTTCAGGAAGGGAGTAACGTGAACCTAGAGAGAGGGGGTGCCACAGAAGGACAAGAAACTGGTAGTCATGTTTCACAGCAGGGCCCATTCCTGCGCCCAACAAGAGTATCTCTGAGGGGTTACAGTGTTGTGGCACCACCACCCAAGGCCCAATTTTTCTACCCCTGTTTAACAGGAGCATGTCATTTCAATCATTGATATAATATTTCACAGCAGGGCCTGTTCCTGCGCCCAACAAGAGTAACTGTGTGGGCTTACAGTGTTCTGGAACCACCAACACCTAAGGCCCAATTTTCTGCAGAGTATATAGGGCAGGCCGTATGCTGTTCAGAGTACAGTTGTATGCAAAAGTTTAGAAACCCCTGACAATTTCCATGATTGTCATTTATAAATATTTGGGTGTTTGGATCAGCAATTTCATTGCGTAACTTCAACTTTGTGACTGATTCCTCAACATTATTCTCAAGAATCTGCTGATATTGAGTGGAATCCATGTGACCCTCAACTTTAACCAGATTTCCAGTTCCAGCACTGGCCACACAGCCCCACAGCATGATGGAACCTCCAACAAATTTTACTGTGGGTAGCAAGTGTTTTTCTTGGAATGCTGTGTTCTTTTGCCACCATGCGGAACGCCCCTTGTTATGACCAAATAACTCAATCTTTGTTTCATCAGTCCACAGCATTTTATTCCAAAATGAAGCTGGCTTGGCCAAATGTGTGTTTGCATACCTCAAGTGACTCCGTTTGTGGCGTGTGTGCAGAAAAGGCTTCTTTCGCATCACTCTCCCATACAGCTTCTCCCTGTGCAAAGTGCGCTGAATTGTTGAAGGATGCACAGTGACACCATCTGCAGCAAGTTGATGTTGTAGGTCTTTGGAGGTGGTCCGTGGGCTGTTTTTGATCGTTCTCACCATCCTTCGCCTTTGCCTCTCCAATATTTTATGTGGCCTGCAACTTCTGGCCTTAACAAGAACTATGCCTGTGGGCTTCTATTTCCTCATTATGTTCCTCAAAGTGGACACTGACAGCTTATATCTCTGCAAAAACTTTTTGTAGCCTTCCCTTAAACCATAATGTAGAACAATCTTTGTTTTCAGGTCATTTGAGAGTTGTTTAGAGGCCCCCATGTTGCCACTCTTCAGAGGAGAATCAAAGAGAACAACATCTTGCAATTGGCCACTTTAAATACCTTTACTCATGATTGGATGCACCTGTCTATGAAGTTCAAGGCTTAATGAGCTCACCAAACCAATTGTGTGTTCCAATTAATCAGTGTTAAGTAGTTACAGTTATTCAAATCAACAAAATGACAAGGGTGTCCAAATTTATGCACCTGTCTAATTTCGTTTTGATGCATATTTCGCATTTTCTGTTAATCCAATAAACCTCATTTCACTACTGAAATATTACTGTGTCCTTCAGTTATCTGATAGATCAAAATGAAATTGCTAATCCAAACACCCAAATATTTATAAATGACAATCATGGAAATTGTCAGGGGTTCCTAAGCTTTTGCATACAACTGTATATAGGCCATCTGCTGTTCAGAGTATATAGTGCCTGGGGGCGCCCCAAGCCATTTTTAAAAATACATTTAGGGTGGGGTTTCCCATAATATCCATACTAGAACTGAAGGTCCTGGTATGGATTTTTGGGGGGACATCCACGCCATTTTTTTTGTATTTTTATCTACATTGCCGGGATCCGACAATACATTACAGCCGCGAGTAGTTTTAAATTACATTTTTTCCTTTAAGAAATTTCATTTTGCTGTGGCCCTATTATAAACATGGGAACAATGCACTACTTTACAGGCATACTAAGGACACCCCCAGGCATGAAATTTAAATGAATATTTCATTTTTATTGTTTCACTTTAAACATTATTAAAATCACTGCTCCCGAAAAATCGGCTATTTTTAAAACTTATTTTTGCATTGATGCATGTTCCCTGGGGCAGGTCCCTATACACTTTTTATGGCAATAACTTGCATAAAAGCCTTTAAAATGAGCACTTTTGATTTTTCACGTTCGTGTCCCATAGACTTTAACCACTAGGCGTCCGCGCTATAGCCGAAAGACGGCTACAGCGCGGACTCCAATTGCCGGGAGGGCGTCCCTGGACGGCCTCCTGTTTACTTCCGCATTGCACGCTCCCGCGGGCGCGCATCGCGGAAGTTTTGTGCTGGCCATGTCCCTTGGACACAGCCAGTCACAGATCACCGTAAACGGCCAATGACAGCGGCCGTTTACAGTGCGATCGGCGGTGCCAATGAGAGAGGATCTCATATGTAAACATATGAGATCATCTCTCATCGCCGGCTCTCCCTCCTCACACAGAGACAGCGTGTGAGGAGGGAGAGCGGAACCGCTGCGGCGGTAAGTGTAAAAGAAAAAAAAAAGGAAAAAAAGGTGTCCCGCTGTTAACAGTCCCTGCCATCTGCCCTGCTATCTGCCCCTGCCATCTGCCCTGCTATCTTCCCCTGCCATCTGCCCTGCCATCTGCCCCTGCCATCTGCCCCTGAAATCTGCCCTGCCATCTGCCCCTGCCATCTGCCCTGCCATCTGCCCCTGCCATCTGCCCTGCCATCTGTCCCCAGTGCCATCTGTCCCCACTGCCACGTATAAGTGCCATCTGTCATCAGTGCCACATAGTGCCATCTGTCATCAGTGCCACCTGTCATCAGTGCCACCTGTCATCAGTGCCACCTGTCAGTGTCACGTGCCATCTGTCATCAGTGTCACGTGTCATCAGTGCCACGTATCAGTGCCACCTGTCATCAGTGCAACGTATCACTGCCATCTGTCATCAGTGTCATCAGTGCCACATATTAGTGCCATCTGTCATCAGTGCCACGTATTAGTGCCATCTGTCATTAGTGCCATGTATTAGTGCCATCTTTCATCAGCGCCACATGTCATCAGTGCCACATATTAGTGCCATGTGTCATCAGTGCCACATATTAGTGCCATCTGTCAGTGCCACGTATTAGTGCCATCTGTCAGTGCCACGTATTAGTGCCATCTGTCATCAGTGCCACGTATTAGTGCCATCTGTCATCAGTGCCATGTATTAGTGCCATCTGTCATCAGTGCCACATCAGTGTCAGTGCCACGTATCAGTGCCATCTGTCATTAGTGCCACATCAGTGCCACGTATCAGTGCCATTTGTCATCAGTGCCACGTCAGTGTCACGTGTCATTGTCCTGGTTCTCCAGGGCCTTCAAAAGTGTAATAGGTAGTCAACAAATTAGATGTGTAATTTATGCTCCTAGAACACGTGATGGCGCTCCCTGCATGTTGGGCCTCTCTATGTGGTTAGGCTGCGAAAAAGTCCCACACATGTGGTATCGTAATACTCAGGAGGAGTAGCAGAATGTATTTTGGGGCATCATTTGTGGTATATACATGGCATGTGAGAGAAATAACCTATTACAATGACAATTTTGTGGGGGGGGGGGGGGGAATCTTCATTTTGCAAAGAATTGTGGGAAAAAATGACATCAAAAACCTCACCATGCATCTTACTAAATACCTTGGATTGTCTACTTTCAAAAAAGGGGTCATTTGGGGGGTATTTGTACTTTCCTGACTTGTTCGGGTCGCAGGAAATGAGATGGGCCGTCAGTGCATCAGATGTGATCAATTTTTTATGATTTGCACCATAACTTGTAGACTCTCTAACTTTCACAAAGACCAAATAATATCCACTAATTTGGGTTATTTTTACCAAAGATATGTAGCAGTATAAATTGTGGCCAAAATTTATGAAGAAAAATTACTAATTTGCAAAATTTTATCACAGAAACTAAGAAAAATGTGTTTTTTTTTCAAAATTTGCGGTCTTTTTTCATTTATAGCGCAAAAAATAAAAAACCCAGAGGTGATCAAATACCACCAAAAGAAAGCTCTATTTGTATGAAAAAAAGGACAAAAAATTCATTTGGGTACAGTATTGCATGACTGAGTAATTGTCATTCAAAGTGTGAGAGCGCTGAAAGCTGAAAATTGGTCTGGTCACGAGGGGGGTTTAAGTGCCCAGTTGTCAAGTGGTTAATGGTGTTCGCGGAAACAAGGCTAGGTGACCAATTATGCATAAAAACATACATCGTTTTGTGTGTGTGTAATATATATATATATTACACACATATATATGTGTGTGTGTGTGTGTGTATGTATATACATACATACATACATACATTCAGTACTGTGCAAGCGTTTTAGGCAGGTGTGAAAAATGCTGTAAACTAAGAATGCTTTCAGAATTAGAAGTGTTAATGGTTTATTATCATCAGTTAACAAAATGGAAAGTAAATGAACAAAAGAGAAATTCTAAACAATATCTGATTCTGCAAGAAATTGAACGTTTTTGGAACCAGATCAAGGGATCCCCTGGCTTTTGTGTAGGATGCCCTGGTTTCATTGGACTCCATTAACCCTTTCGCTGCCAGGCCCTATGCTCCTCCATTTTGTACATTCAGGTGGCCAGACCATTTTTGCAATTTTTCCTTTGTTTTTTATTTCACTTATAGCTTTCAGAATTTGTGAAAGTCCTCCCAAACCATATATTTTCTGAAAGCACAATAAAAAGAAGGTGCTACTGATTTTTTTCGACCCCACGGTATTTGCGCAAATGTTTATCAAACCAATATACTTGAAAAAAATACACTAAAACCATTATTAGCAGATAAACACAGCAAAATTTACAAAATTCCTACTAAATATAAAAGCTTAACCTGTATTGAGTGAATAAATAACAAATATTTGCAACTTTTAAATTGCGCTTTTTTGCGAAATGGTGAAAATTGAACAGAAAATTGAACAGAAAATTGAACAGACGCGAAAGTGTAAATATCACAATTTCGCTAGAAATCTGAAGTTTTTCATTTTTCCCTTTACAGCTTTTAGAATTTGTGAAAGACCCCCAAAACCATATATTTTCTGAAAGCATATGACCTCTAGAATAAAAAGAAGGTGCTCCTGTTTTTTTAGACCCTGCGGTATTTGCGCAAATGTTTATCGAACCAATATATTTGCAAAAAATACACTAAAACCATTATTAGCAGATAAAAACACAGCTAATTTTACAAACCCCTACTAAATATAAAAGCTTAACCTGTATGGAGTTAATAAATGACAAATACTTGTAAATTTTAATTTGCGCTTTTTTTTTTTTTGCAAAATGGTGAAAATCGAACATACCCAAAAATTTCTCTAAAAATCTGGAGGTTTTCATTTTTCACTTACAGCTTTCAGAATTTGAAAGGAGCCCTCAAACTAGACATTTTCTAAAAGCACATGGCCAGTAGAATAAAAAAAAGTAGAACTGACTGAGAAGCAGGTAGATAGACTCTACCTGTTCTCCTACAAGACTTCGATCTGCGCTAAACACCAAGAAGCGGGTTTCAAGGTACTAACCCGTTGGTACCACATCCCTGTAAAAATCCATGAAATGTTTCCCCAATGCACGGATTGATGCTGGAGATGTGGAGAGGAGACTGGCTCCCTCCTCCACATTTGTTGGTCATGCCGGCTCTTGAAACCCTATTGGACAGAAGTTCATCGAATCGTCCAAAAATTTACCGACAGAAACATTCCAAAAGATCCAGCCTTTTTTCTCCTGCATCACCACAACATCCCCAGTAAAGCATACAGAAAGTCCATTCTGCCCCTCCTGATCACAGCTGCCAAGGGTTGCATCCCACTATACTGGAAACAGACGCAGTCTCTGTTGATTGCCACCTGGTTGAAGAAGGTTGCCGATATAAGTGTGATGGAAGACCTGGTAGCTACTGAGAAAGGCTTTCACAAGAAATATACTAAAAAATGGTTCTACTGGCGTAAATCTGTGTACTCTGAGGAGTATGCAGGACTAGCTCTAAGTTCCCCATGAAGGGAGGTCACATCCAGAGAACTCCATTGCCTGGATGGTGGGTTAGACAGCTGGACTCCTACCCCACCCCCCTTTTTTTTCCCACCCCCCTTTCCAGCGTCCTCCTTCCTTTCTCTTCTTTTTTGGACCCCCTTGGGCCATCTCTGACTCTTTGAACTTTGTATAACGCGAGTTCCACACGGAAAAACGGCACACGGGGTACTCCTCGATCTAGACGTTAAGCGTTTGCATCTATGTGAAAAGTCAAGACTAGAAGTGCATTAATTCAGATATAATGATATCCTCTTCTGTATTGTTATGTAAATCTACTGATCCCAATACCTGGGGTATGTCTCTGTACTATAACGTGTGTTTCTCTCCTTTTGCAAAAATTAAAGTATTGGAGAAAAAAAAAAGAATAAAAAAAAGTGCAATAGATTTTTTGGGCCCCGCAAAAATTGCGCAAATGTTCATCATATCGCTATTTTCACAAAAAATACACTAAAATCATTAATATTGTACATAAACACAACATAACTTACACAATTCCTGCTAAATTAGTACTAAAGCCTCGTTCACATGTGGCATACTACAGTGAACGTCCATGGATGCAGAGGTGTTCCGTGCATCCCCGTACAGGCAGTGCCATTTATGTCAATTGGGATGCAATGGCTGCACAGGCATAGCTGCTGTTCCCAATCTGACATCTGTGTGGGTGTGGGTACATGACCCCGAGCGCAGACAGTGTGAGCTCAGGGACACGCATGCAGACGTACAACGGCAACGGCTCTGTACGTGCAGGTGCTACATCCCAAATGACATCAATGGGACTGTCTGCACAGAGATGCATGGAACACCCGTGCATCCCTGTAAAGGTACGCTGTGCATGCCCTGTGTGAGCAAGGCTTTAGGCGCCTTTCACACAAGCACACTGATCGGGTCTGCCTGTCCATTTTTCAGGCTGGCCCAATCGGACCACCCATTGTTCTCTATGGAGAGACTAATGTAAATGGTCATGTGTCCAAAACCAGACGGATGGGGATTCAATTCCCCATCTTGCAGATCGGATTGCATGGCATCCAATGGAAATGGACAGGCGGTCCGTTTCCATCCGACCGCCCCATAGAGAATAGCGATCTGTGTCCGTGTCCGCTCTGCATCAGAGGAGCGGACACGGACCTGTCATCCCCCTGCTCAGCGGGGATCAGCAGACAGGTCTCCCGTTGAGCAGGCGGATCTGCTTTTTCAGAGTCCACTACATATGAAAGGAATCTTGCCAAGAGCGGCCGGTCCATTAGGGGCGCTGGGGCATCGGTCCCCGGCAGGGTGCCGGACTCATACGTTTTGTATGAGTTTTTTTTTTTTTCAGGCCACATGATTAGAGCTTGAGACTCTAATTGGCTTGAAAAAGGTTGGGCTCAGGCGCATAGAATTGCACAAACCCACCCACTCCTGAGTTGTGACAATAGCGAATTAATATTCGCTTTCGTCTTCCGGCTTCTCCTCCTGGGCAATCAGGACAGATCGGGCTGGCCAGGGGGAAAAGCCGAGGTATCCGTGGAGGGGGAGTGCGGGGGGGGGGGGGCATCACCATGGAGGGGTGAGTGCGGGCAGACCTGGGGGCCTTACTATGTTTTTGTGTTTTATTTATTTATTTATTTATTTATTTATTTATTTATTTATTTATTTTAATTTACTTTTTACATTTTTTTTTTTTTTAACAGTCATTTAATTTTTTTGTGGAGGAAGGGGGACCACCACCATATAGGGGTGAGTGCAGGCGGACCTGGGGGTCTTACTATCTTTGTGTTTTTTGTTTGTTTTTTTTTTTATTTACTTTTTTTTTTTGTTTTGTTTTTTTTGGGGGGGGGGTCTTTGGTGAGATATTAGAGGTCTAAACAGACCCCCATATCTCTTTTATTGAGACAGAGAAAGGGACTGAAGAGATTCCCTTTTCTCTGCAGCACTTTACTTCTTTACTTGAATGAATGAGAATCTGTATAGAGATTCCATTCATTCAGAAAATGACAGTCTGATACATTGTAACACTCGCGGTTACAATATATCAGCTGTCAGTGGGCACATAGCAGTGATCAGTAGTGATCGCTGCATGTGCTCTCTCTTCTACGGGGGGGGGGCTTATTAAACACATGTTTACTAAAGCCCCCCAAGCTCCAACTTCACCCTCCACCTGCACTGCTCCCCCTCCCCCCGCCGCAATCTCTAGCCTGACAGATCATGGAGATCTGTGCAGGGAGAAGTTGCAGGCGAAGGGAAGGAGAGATGCAGCTCGGAGTGGCCATGGATTGGGGGTGTGAGGGCGATCTGACTGATAGGGGGACACATCTGGACACCCCAAGCCCCATGCAGCACCTGAAGCCGGCGGGAGTGAAAGAGAGGGGGAATGCTGGCTAATGATGGTAGCTGCGGAGAGCAGGTTTGCAGGAGGGGTCGGATCAGGTGGAGGGGGGGGGTAATCAATGCTGGGGGTGAAGAAGGGTGGTAAAGGGGATAGGAGAGGAGAGTGGGGGGGGGGGGGCAGTTTTAGATGGAAGGGTGCGGCAGGGGTGGAGAGGCAGGGGACGGTCAAATTATCGATTAATAGTTCTGATCAGTGGGTTGTAGTCTGCTCATCAGAGTTATAGAATTGTTCAGCAGAGTCTCCTGAACAATTCTGATATAAGCTCATGGTCATTGAAATGACCATAAGCTTATAGGAGAGGGAGAAATGAGGTCCGTACGTCATACTGACCTGGCCACCTGCAGGCACTTCTGTACGTCCATACGGTGTACGCACCTGGCAGTGAAAGGGTTAAGTCTGGTTTATGTACTCCCTCTAGTAAAGTTTCTACCTTGACTGCTCTGTAGGATAGTAGGGGTTTAAATCCCAGTGATCATCACCCGAAATTGGCCCAGGAGAACTTACCAGGAGTACACAGACCTACTCAGACTCCTGGCAGATGGGCCTTGGCCTCTTCCAAACACAACAGATATTCAATCACAAAGCCCTCTGTTCCACCCTGCTTCTCCGGCTCACACTTTAACAGCATGTCTGTTGAGACCCAGGTCCTTTAGGCTCCATGTGCACTAGTGTTTTTGTAAGCTCCTAAAAGCTGTTGGCATTTTCTTTTCTGCTCCTAGAAGCTAAATAGGATAACACTATGGGGGTTATTTACGAAAGGGAAATCCACTTTGCACTGCAAGTGCACTTGAAAGTGCACTGAAAGTGCACTTGGAAGTGCAGTCGCTCTAAATCTAAAGGGTAGATCCAGGGCCGGACTGGGCAAAAAAAACAGCCCTGGAAAAAATTTCATAGCAGCCCCAGTGGCGTAGCGTTGGTTGTCCGCACCCAAGGCAAGTAATTTGCGCCACTAACCCGCGTACATTTAGCACTCCGAGTCCCTTCCACTCATACAGTATATTTAGCATAAGGTACCCTTATGGTACCTCTTAGGATGTACCACTCTTTCTATTTGTTCTCCTTTTCTTCCCTATATATCGCTCTCTATCCATCTGTCATGTTCTTTCTCACCCGCTTTCTTTGTTCCTCCCCCTCTTTTCATTCCTTCTCCTCCTCTTTCTTTTTTTTCCTCTCTCACCTCTATATCTATACACACACATACACTGTACGTATTTACACCTATATGTATATTGCACCGAATGAATAATTGTCTTTTGGGGGAGGGTGGATTCCAATGTGAAATGTGCCTTGGCCATAGCGCCCACCATAAAGCATTCTCTCTCTGTACTGGTCCAGGACTGGGGGCTGTAATATACTGTGGCAGGTGGGGAAGTGTATACAGTGTGTGTGTGTGTATCATGTGTGTGTCCTCTCCTGCAGGGATTGCAGACACATTACAGGAGATGGTCAGAGACTGCAGACATAGTACAGGAGATGGTCAGAGACTGCAGATATAGTACAGGAGATGGTCAGAGACTGCAGATATTATACAGGAGATGGTCAGAGACTGCAGACATAGTACAGGAGATGGTCAGAGACTGCAGACATAGTACAGGAGATGGTCAGAGACTGCAGACATACTACAGGAGATGGTAAGAGACTGCAGATATTGTACAGGAGATGGTCAGAGACTGCAGATATTGTACAGGAGATGGTCAGAGACTGCAGATATTGTACAGGAGATGATCAGAGACTACAGATTTCGTACAGGAGATGATCAGAGACTGCAGATATAGTACAGGAGATGGTCAGAGACTGCAGATATTGTACAGGAGATGGTCAGAGACTGCAGATATTATACAGGAGATGGTCAGAGACTGCAGACATAGTACAGGAGATGGTCAGAGACTGCAGATATTGTACAGGAGATGGTCAGAGACTGCAGATATTGTACAGGAGATGGTCAGAGACTGCAGATATTGTACAGGAGATGGTCAGAGACTGCAGATATAGTACAGGAGATGGTCAGAGACTGCAGACATATTTCAGGAGATGGTCAGAGACTGCAGACATAGTACAGGGGATGATCAGAGACTGCAGACATAGTACAAGAGATGGTCAGAGACTGCAGACATATTTCAGGAGATGGTCAGAGACTGCAGACATAGTACAGGGGATGATCAGAGACTGCAGACATAGTACAGGAGATGGTCAGAGACTGCAGACATAGTACAGGAGATGCTCAGAGACTGCAGACATAGTACAGGAGATGCTCAGAGACTGCAGACATAATACAGGAGATGGTCAGAGACTGCAGACATAGTACAGGAGATGATCAGAGACTGCGGGCATAGTACAGGAGATGGTCAGAGACTGCAGAAATTGTACAGGAGATGGTTAGAGACTGCAGACATAGTACAGGAGATGGTCAGAGACTGCAGACATAATACAAGAGATGGTCAGAGACTGCAGACATAGTACAGGAGATGGTCAGAGACTGCAGACATATACAGGAGATGGTCAGAGACTGCGGACATAATACAAGAGATGGTCAGAGACTGCAGACATAGTACAGGAGATGGTCAGAGACTACAGACATACTACAGGAGATGGTCAGAGACTGCAGACATAGTACAGGAGATGATCAGAGACTGCATACATAGTACAGGAGATGATCAGAGACTGCATACATAGTACAGGAGATGGTCAGAGACTGCAGACATACTACAGGAGATGGTCAGAGACTGCAGATATTGTACAGGAGATGGTCAGAGACTGCAGACATAGTACAGGAGATGGTCAGAGACTACAGACATACTACAGGAGATGGTCAGAGACTGCAGACATAGTACAGGAGATGATCAGAGACTGCATACATAGTACAGGAGATGATCAGAGACTGCATACATAGTACAGGAGATGGTCAGAGACTGCAGACATACTACAGGAGATGGTCAGAGACTGCAGATATTGTACAGGAGATGGTCAGAGACTGCAGACATACTACAGGAGATGGTCAGAGACTGCAAATATAGTACAGGAGATGGTCAGAGACTGCAGACATACTACAGGAGATGGTCAGAGACTGCAGATATTGTACAGGAGATGGTCAGAGACTGCAGACATAGTACAGGAGATGGTCAGAGACTGCAGACATAGTACAGAAGATGGTCAGAGACTGCAGATATTGTACAGGAGATGGTCAGAGACTGCAGATATTGTACAGGAGATGGTCAGAGACTGCAGATATAGTACAGGAGATGGTCAGAAACTGCAGACATAGTACAAGAGATGGTCAGAGACTGCAGACATATTACAGGAGATGGTCAGAGACTGCAGACATAGTACAGGAGATGATCAGAGACTGCAGACATAGTACAGGAGATGATCAGAGAACGCAGACATAGTACAGTAGATGGTTAGGGATTGCAGACATGATTGATTCAAGAGACGGTCAGAGACTGCATTTAAAGCTGAACTCAGTGTACAGGTATATAGTATTGCAGGGTTGCTCCACTCTATTTAAACCATCTCTGCAAGATCAAGTCAGTCATTTTCCTTTGAAAGTACAACCAAGTGACAGAAGAAAACATCACATCCAGTTTCCAAAATACAAATTTTCTTGCAAACACTGAACTGCTCAAGATTAGTGGAGGACAGTAACCATTCAATGGGGTTGTGAAGCTGTTAGCCTGATCCAGCAGTAAATCCTCAAAAAAAAAAAAAAAAAACCCATCAAACAATCTGTGCAGCACACACAGAGCTCTGGCTAAATAGCTGATTATAAGCTGAAATGGTTAACAGCCATGTGTCCCTGGTCTCATAGAATGGGCTGCAGTGTCTTCCAGAGATCTTATCAGTGTGATCAGACAAAGTGCAGGTCAGGTTAGGCAGATAAAAAAAAAGTAACCAGGGAGACAAGAATGAGGGGAGGCTGATCAATAACCTGCACACTGCCTGATCACATAGATATCTGGAATACACTGCAGCTGGCCAGCAACATGTTACTGTGCTCCAGACGATCCTGTTTTTTCCTTTTAGCCAGAGTTGTGTGTCCTGGAGAACTTGCATTATTGTAGTCATACCTCCTTGTTACTTGTATCTCCCTCCTGCCGTCCCCATTCAGTCTCACTCCAGCACTTACAGTCAGTGTGAGCGGGGGAGGGCTACACTGCCTGCCTATTGGCTGTGGATGGACGGGAGGAGAAGCAAGTCCTCCCTTGTACTCCCCTAAGCAGCGTTATTGGCTGTGGGTTTCCTACTAAACCTACTACGAGAAATGATTAGTCCACTGCCCAGAGAACACACAGTGTCCATGCTCCCTCCCACCTGCATTATCCTCCTGCACAGCACAGACCTGCCTGCCGCACGATAGCCACGTGCTCCTCTGTCCCTCCGCTGCTAGAATTCATTTCCTCAGCCAGCCCCGCCTCCTCATCACAGCTCCTACTGACAGCGGCCACAGGGCAACCAGCCTACTGGGAAATCTCCCGCTATCCCGGTAGGCCAGTCCGGCCCTGGGTAGATCTGAAATAAGTGGAAGCTCTGCTGATTTTATCATCTAATCATGTGCAAACTAAAATGCTGTTTTTTATGTTCCATGCATGTCCCCCTCGGATCTACAGTGACTGCACTTCCAAGTGCACTTTCAGTGCACTTTCAAGTGCACTTGCAGTGCAAAGTGGATTTGCCTTTCGTAAATAACCCCTATTGGGGTTATTTACGAAAGGCAAATCCACTTTGCACTACAAGTGCACTGCAAGTGCACTTGGAAGTGCAGTCGCTGTAAATCTGATGGGTAGATCTGAAATGAGGGGAAGCTCTGCTGATTTTATCATCCAATCATGTGCAAGCTAAAATGCTGTTTTTTATTTTCCTTGCATGTCCCCCTCGGATTTACAGCGACTGCACTTCCAAGTACACTTGCAGTGCACTTGTAGTGCAAAGTGGATTTGGCTTTCGTAAATAACCCCTTATGTGTCCGTGCACATTATTATAGGTTAAAAGCATTTTTTTCTTCAGCATCTAGGACCAGAAAAAAAATGTTTTTTTAGAGGTTCTCTGAGCGTTTTCACAGCAGAAAAAAAACACCAAATGTGCCTAACTGCTTCTAAATGCTACGAACAGCTTTTTTTGAGCTTTTTTTTCATTGTGTACTGCAAAAACGCTAATGCTTCTAAAATCTACTAGAAGCTGGCACAAAAATGCTATTATCAGCATTTTTCACCCAGCGTTTTTTTTGTAGAGGTTCTCGGAACGTTTTTAGAGCAGGAAAAAAACGATGAATGCTCCTAAATGCGCCTAACTGCTTCTAAATACTACTAGAAGCTGGCACAAAAATGCTATTTTTCAGCATTTTTCATCCAGTGTTTTTCTTTTTTTGAGCTTATGAAAAACACTAGTGTGCATGGAGCCTTAAAGGAGAAGTCCAGCCTGAACTTTTTAGGCTGAGCTTCTCATATATGGGTCACAGGAGTGCAATTTGTTTTGCACTCCTGTGACCCGTTTTCCGTGGAGAGCGGTCTGAAGTCTGCCCTCCACTGCTATCAGTCAAGGCATCGCGTCATCCCGACTTCCAAAGTCTGGATCCGCTAGCTGCCTTGACTGATGCAAGTCTCAGTGAGCCGCTGAGATGGCGCTCCCCGCCCCTGCACAGCTCATCGCTCCAATGAGCATGGAGGATTAGAGCAGGAGAGATGCTGACTGACAGGCAGCATTTCTAAGTGTCCATGCAGGATCCAGTGCCCCGAAGCAACGTCACAGGTTGTACTGATCCAGATACACTGGTTTGTATAGGCATGAGAAGACAAGGAAGTAACGTGTTGATTGTGAGTTGCCTTTTTTACATGCGTACTCTCCTTCACCACAATGCCACACTTAGATTAGTGGCTCCCAGTGGTTTATTTTTGGTTTTACAGCTACAGAAGCTGCCATATCTATTTGGTACACTGGATCCTGCTCCACATAGGAACTACCCCCAGATGCAGTTGTGTGTTCATATGCCAGCTATAAATTTGTAGTGTATTGATCTAAGTTACCAATTGTCTTTTCAAATAGCTATGTTTAACTGTTACACTTAGATGCACCTTCTCTTGTCATTGCACTTGGAAGGCATATATCTTAATTGTACAGTACCCCAGATAGCAAGCAATTGTGCTGCAAGTCTGAAAGTGACTTTCTAAGATAATGCTAGACTTGCCAGGCTTCAGATTTTTGGTGCACAATTGCAGCAAGTCCGCATTCCATGACTCCAGATTACCTTTCTTTGCAAATATTCTGCAAGTTCTGGTTCAGTTATGTTGTGCAATAGTCATCCCACCACAAGGGTCACTGTGGCTGAATTTTCATGCTGTAGACTTGCAGAGCTCTTGCTGTAGACTCATCACTGCAATTTTGCTCTTGCTAGAGACTCGCCATGCAAATTTGCTACAAATTTTAAAAAGTGGCAACTAGAACTTGTGCTTCAAGTGTTCTGCAAGTGTACAATTTGTCAGTAAAAATGTGCAGCAAGTTAACAGACTTACAATTCAACACTGACACAAATTTGTTGCAAATTATCCTTGCTATTCGGGACAGGATAAAGGCAACATATTCATACACCATAGGTTATAGATATGTACCTTCAAGTGCTTGGACACTGATAAGCTTTTGAGGACAAGCCCCTGAGGTGCCTCCTCTATAACCCCACCCCATTCTCTGAGCTCTTTTTGCTAGTGTCTGAAGGTGCTGGACCTCTTCTCCTTTGTGGAGAAATCAATTTCACTAGTTTATTTTTCTTTATTATAACTCTTCAATCAACACCTCATTGTCTAATGCCTACACAGAAGCAGTGTATCTGGATCAGTGTAACCTTAGTAAAACCTTGAGGCCATACCTGGAAACCCCACTTTGGAGGTGACCTGTGATGTTGTTTCAGGCACTGGAAGAGATTATGTTCAACTACTGAGAGAAGGGGTAAAGGGCCACAGGGCCCTAATTCAAACTTTACAGGCAAGATGGACAATGATATAGTACAAAAATATATTTTATTAACAATAAGTCATATCAAACAGGTCAAGCAAAAAAGAATTAAAAACATACAATAGGCATATGATAGTAATGAGTATCTAGTGTAAACAAGAGAGTTGATACCAAATAAACGACAGTGAGCCCCTGTGCTTCAACGCATTTTGCTGTTTTGCTTCCTCAGGATACACTTGGGGGTAGTTGAAAAGAACAGGTCTCACTATCAAAGATAAAATAAATCCATCAGACATTGTATTACAATAACATATAATAATAAAAAAACTTTCAAACATTGCTATATCCAGAGGACATACGCACATCAGATATAAATAGCTACCCTGTCAACATAGAAATATCTCCACATGTAGAGCTCCCAGATGATCACCCAGGAATCATCGTGTACATATATGGGATGGTATTTTTCTCTTTTACTTAATTATCCATACTTCAACAATTTGGTTATTTGATGCTCTAGGCAATGACAAGAGATATGCCAGTATGCGTTTATGTGTTATAACGCTTTTTATGTGATGGGCTGCAATTGTTGGCTTTATATACCTAGGCTCTATTGCTCTGTCATAGGGATGTTCTAAGCATTGGTGACACTGTTTTCCCCTATGAGATCTTTTCCCATGTTTTTGGGTTAATGTTTGGCCAGCATGTTTCCTTCCCCTGGGCGTGTACAGACTGGAGGGTTCTTCCCTTCTCTGTATGTGCCTGCGTGGTTGGGCGGCGCCCAATGGGGTAACGATTTCCAGCTGCTTATGAGCAGGGGTAGATATAAATAGTTCCCAGGAACACCTTCAGTGTGATTTGTTTGTTCCTGGGGGAGACACTGAACCTCATGCTACTATGGGTAAGCTGCTGGACAACCTTCATCTTATGCTGCAATGCTTTGATCTAATTAGCTGCTTGAGCAATATCCTGATGTCATTTTTTTTTTCTATCCTTACAGCCTGTTTAAACACACCTATGGCGCCTATATAGTTATACTGACTGTGGGCAGGTATAGGAGAGTTCAGATGTGTCTTTTTAACTACCTCCCACCCGGCCACTGCACATAAACGGCCGGGTGGTCCTTTCCTCGTTCTGAGTGGACGTTCAGGAACGTCCCTCAGAGCGAGTGCTCGCAGCGAGGCCACGAATGATCACAGGATCCAGCTTAGCAGAGATCGGGGATATGGGCGCTGTGATTGGCCCTCCCGATCACCTGACGGCTGTGTCCAATCACATTTGTCACAATGTAAACAGAGACGCGTGTCTCTGTGACAGTTCTCTCCGCCGAGCTCAGTGAGAGCTCAGTGCAGGGGGGAAGAGGGGGAATCTGCAGATCTGTGACAGCTCTCTATGTGAGGATGATTTTACACAGAGAGCTGTTACAGATCACCCCACAAATAGTACACCAAGCACCACTGATACCCCTGTCCCCATACATATGTCAGTGTCCCCATAAAAAATCTGTCTGTCCCCCATCACTGCCAACACCAAATAAACACTGATTTGGGTTATTTTTACCAAAGAATTGTAGCAGCATAATTTTTGGTCAAAATTTATCAAGAGAAATGACTTATTTGCAAAATTTTATAACAGAAACTAAGAAAAATGCATTTTTTTGGAAAATTTTCAGTTTTTTTTTATTTGTAGCGTAAAAAAAAAAAAACTCAGCGGTGATTAAATATCAACAAAAAAAAAGCTCTATTTGTGTGAAAAAAATGATAAAAATGTAATTTGGGTCCAGTGTTACATGACCGCACAATTCTCATTCAAAGTGTTACAGCGCTGAAAGCTGAAAATTGGTCTGGGAAGGAATGGGGGGGGGGGGGGGGTGAAAGTGCCCAGTATTGAAGAGGTTATATACTATCATCTATTTAAATGTTCAATTTGGCTGCTTTTTGGATAATAATTTGGATTAACATGCTAATTGTTGAAGCCCTATACATGGTCGCTGGTATTAGTAAGAAACTGTCTCCTGCTGTACACAGTGATTCCTGGGTGATCATCTGGGAGCTCTCCATGTGGAGATATTTCTATGTTGACAAGGTAGCTATTTATACCTGATGTGCGTATGTCCTCTGGATATAGCAATGTTTGAAAGGTTTTTTTATTATATGTTATTGTAATACAATGTCTGATGGATTTATTTAATTTTTGATAGTGAGACCTGTTCCTTTCAACTACCCCCAAGTGTGTCCTGATGAAGCAAAACAGCGAAACGCTTTGACGCACAGGGGCTCACTGTTGTTTATTTGGTGTCAACTCTCTTGTTTACACTAGATACTCATTACTATCATATGCCTATCGTATGTTTTTAATTCTTTATTTGACCTGTTTGATATGACTTATTGTTAATAAAATATATTTTTGTACTATATCATTGTCCATCTTGCCTGTAAAGTCCGAATTAGGGCCCTGTGGCCCTTTACCCCTTCTCTCAGTAGTTGAACATAATCTCTTCCAGTGCCTGAAACAACATCACAGGTCACCTCCAAAGTGGGGTTTCCAGGTATGGCCTCAAGATTTTACTAAGGTTACACTGATCCAGATACACTGCTTCTGTGTAGGCATTAGACAATGAGGTGTTGATTGAAGAGTTATAATAAAGAAAAATAAACTAGTGAAATTGATTTCTCCACAAAGGAGAAGAGGTCCAGCACCTTCAGACACTAGCAAAAAGAGCTCAGAGAATGGGGTGGGGTTATAGAGGAGGCACCTCAGGGGCTTGTCCTCAAAAGCTTATCAGTGTCCAAGCACTTGAAGGTACATATCTATAACCTATGGTGTATGAATATGCTGTCTATATCCTGTCCCGAATAGCAAGGATAATTTGCAACAAATTTGTGGCAGTGTTGAATTGTAAGTCTGTTAACTTGCTGCACATTTTTACTGACAAATTGTACACTTGCAGAACACTTGAAGCACAAGTTCTAGTTGCCACTTTTTTAAATTTGTAGCAAATTTGCATGGCGAGTCTCTAGCAAGAGCAAAATTGCAGTGGTGAGTCTACAGCAAGAGCTCTGTAAGGGCCGATTTAGGACCCTGTGGCGCTTTACCCCTTCTCTCTTCCAACCAAGTTTATACGGATGTGGCTTTAGGAGTGTTATTTCAATTTTTACGGTTCAACTGAGATCCAGGAGAAATCGCACAGTGAAATTCACCATGAGAGTTTTAGGGCCAATGGTTGCCTCCTTCAAGGAATTTGCTTTTTGCCCAATTTGATTCAAGAACTCTCCAAAAACAAATGTTGTCAGCATGGAACAAGCAGGTGATCTTGGCTATTAGCACCCTTAAAGTGCAGGTATCAGCCTTATCCATCCTTTTCCAAAGGCCTCTAGCTTTACATTCTCTTGTAAATACCTTTTATTAAAGGTGTTTCTCGTATCTGGAACCCTTGAACCCAATAATCAATCGTCCATATTCCCATTGCACATGGTACTGGAATGGTCTCTAAATTAATGGGTACTAGAGCAAACACCAGCTGGAGACTGGAACATGCATAGAACAGTGTAATATTTGCTAGCACACCACAGAACTTCAGAAGAGGTCCGAATGTTTTTTTTATTTTTAATTGAAGAAAGATCACTCTACAAACAGAAGATCAACGTTTCAGAGCTGCAGAGGACCCCTTCGCAACCAGCTCACACTGCAATTTCAGTATGTCAAACTGCAGCTAACTGGACTGGGACAATGAGCAGCCATGATGAAAACAAAAGGGAAAAGACAAGGGCAGTGTAGTAAACAATGTAAACAATATTTATTAATGATTAAATACACACTCACAAAAGAGAAGCTTGTGCAATGCGGTAAAGGACAAAGCTGCTGTGGAATTCCCCTGCTTCGGCTGTGAGCAGGGGGAGAAAAGCACAGGCAGGAGAGAAGCCGCTGCTGCAGGGAGACAACCCAACCACGGATGGAAGCTGGAGCTTGGATGGACCCTATATTTCAGGATCATGCTGTTTTAGAGCTATTACAACAGTTGCCTTCTGTTCTGTTTTTCTTTTTTTTTTTTCTTTTTTTTACTGATGCCCTAGACCAGTGGTTCTCAACCTCAGTCCTCAAGTACCCCCAACAGGCCATGTTTGCAGATTTTCCTTTATCTTGCACAAGTGCTTTAAATCAGAGTCAATGGCTTGGTATTTTGGACAGCTATTTTATCTAAGAGAAATTACCAAAACATGGCCTGTTTGGGGGTACTTGAGGACTGAAGTTGAGAATCGTGTCATGAGACTAATCTGCAGACTGGCTCTAATCTCCATTCACATGTGCAAAATCATGGCTAAAAGCTTGGACAGCTGAAGCTGCCTGCAAAGGACCACTCACATATATGCCTTTCTTAGGAAGACATCTATTTTGTGAGGCTCTTGACCAATTCAACAAAGAAGGTTTTACTTCCACAAAGATACATGCCAAAACCACCCTCTTCTGGAACTCCTTGCTCTTCCAAACACAGAGCAACTGTCTACTCTAACCAGTCTTAAATTTCAAAATTGAAGTTCAGTCCTTTCTTTTAACACAAGGCCTGGCCCACAAAAGCCACCAAGCCTTCCCAAAGCCCAAAGTGTCTGCACTATCAATTGTGTTCCAAAGACCTTTTGCTTCACACTCTCCTGTTCAGACTATCATACAAGGTGTGGATCATTTTAGTGCCTTACTTCAACCTTCGGTGGATATCTGGTACTTTCGGTTCTTCAAAACCTTCCTTTGAACTGATCTGAGATATTTCATTGGAGAATCTCACAAGTAAAGTGGCCTCTTTTGATGACCTTTACCTCCTGCAGATGTGTTTTAGAGTTGGCGGCTTTTTCATGTAAAGTGTCTTTCTTACCTTATGTAGAGGTAAGGTGGTCCTGGGACCCAGACCTTCTTTCCTACCCAAGATAGTCTCTTCCTTTCACCTTAATGAGGATAATATTCTTTCTTCCCTCTGCCCTTCCCTGAAGCAAACCAAATAAATTTCAATCCATTGTCTGAATGTGGTCAGAGCAGGTAAGGGTCTGCAACATCTTCCTTCCGGAAACCTGATTCCCTTTTTGTCTTCCCTGAAGGTCCTAAGAAGGCTCATCCTGCTTCCCCTTCCACCATAGCTAGGTGTCTCTGGCAGCTTATTTCCAGGGCTTATTCCCTTAAGGAAAGGGTTCCCCCTTCCCTATCAGGACCCACTCCACAAGATCTGTTTTTGGGCTTTTCAGTGTTAGGAATCCAGTTCACAAATCAGCAAATCTGCCAGCTAGTCTCCTGTTCATACCCTCTCAGGTTTTTTTTTTTTCTTTTAAACATTGCTATATTATTGTTATAATCCAAAATGTCACTATTTGCGCTTAGAGGGCCACTGGTATTATGTGCGGGTGACACATATACATATGTGAAAGTCAGGTGACACCATACAGGTAGTTAAAAAAAACAGCAATAAATTTATTTAAGGCAACAGTTCAATAAATATATTCGTTGGTTCTCAAATAAAATGCGCCCTCCTTGAGTCACCACCACTGCGCTTATGGGAAGTGTCTATTACACCTCTTCAGTGAATCTAAAGTGTCTATATGGATTGTGAATCAACTCTAACACTAGTATTTAATGTAGCTGCCACTTTAAATGTGCACAAAATAATAATCTATATTGATATGTGATCCCCAAAATAAATCAATATAAGCGGCGCTATTCTCAATATTGCAAGTGAATAAACAAACCTAAACAATATTCATGAATGCGTGAAAAACCATATTTGCATGTATACAGTATACAAAACATATAGCTATATTGTGTATCAACATACAAGCTGCACAGTTTAAACCGCAAAATCCGTTAGGATATATAGAAACAGTCACTTGAGTAGTGTAGTGATCTGAATCGCCCAAATATATATAGAAGTGAAATTAATAAATCAAAAAGTCCATCAGATAAAAGGAAAGAATATCCGTGAAAATGTCCATAGGTGAAGACACCGTGAATAGCTGTGCTCTTTTTATGAAAGCGTCACCACATCAAGCGTGCCAGTGATTCCTCTCCCCCTGGATTCAAAACTCACCGGATAAATTTGCCTCACACTCTCGTGTTTTGGCAAAAAAAGCATAAAGCACTGTGTCCAGTGTATAAAGTGGGTGGTGTTGCGCTGTTCCTTATTGTGGAGACTAGTGAATAGACAATAATGCGCTTGGTAAAACAAGTGAAATAGCATAAGAGTGGAAGGAATCGTGTATATCAAAGGTGATAGGATTATGGGTATTCAATGTCTTCAATAATGTATAAACATAACATACATATAAAAAAATGGAATAAAAATATCACTTCAATCACCTAAAATAAAATCCAAATAATTGCAATACAAAAACGTAATAATGGGGTTCTTAAAACACCAGTGGCTGGTTTAAAATTTAAACAGAAAAATAAAGTGCATAGTAAACGTGCGATTGTATTAAAACCAGCAAAGTGTATGGTGCAAACAGAAGGTGCTGGTGCAATTCAAAGTTGAAGGAGTGGTAACAAGTGATTCTTATATACGGTGCATATTGTGCATGCTGACATCAAAAAAAATGAAACCAAGTGAGCAGTATTTTAAAAGGTTTTGTTTACACATAAGAGAAGTGTGTTATTTTGCATAGACAGCATAAAGTGAAAGTCTTTGTTGCAGAAGTGACAGCAACGTGCTACCATGCGCACGTTGCAATTAAAGTGCTAGAAAACGCATCCACAGAAAAAGTCCTTGTGTGTGGTTGTGACAGCAACGTCCTGGCATGCACACGTTGCGGGTATGGTGCTAGGGTAAATCACATCAAATGTTTTCTTCGTGTGCTAGACCACTTAAGTGGGTAATGGCCCCTTACCTTCAAGTAATAGGGCAAAAGCATGTGGCAAAAAAACTGCTTGACAGCGTCCACCTATGGGTTCCAGCGCGTCCCTCTCTATCCTGGATCCTGGATCCTGGGTTGGGGTTCCCTCAGGTGTGGTGCAGGGGGGTTGTGTTCATAGGGGGTAATCAGCAGAAGAGAAGCCAATAGTGTAATCCAGTTTTTGATTAAAAGTAACACTCTTTATTAGTAGATTACAGGTACTCACATAAAATTTGAGAAGCAATAGTATCAATCCAACGAGCAGCGAGCTCATGTGCCTCTGTCTGTGTTTGCAGCCTGTCTCGTCCCTACGCGTGACGTCACACCACGTGACTTCATCAGGGATGAATCACGCTGGGACCATTTCCGCAGATTCATATATCTGCATTCAACCAAAGATATCGCCTGAAGGTCACTTTGGGCGGTAAGTATAGGGATTAGGATCTCTTGATGCGGGCTGGAGCCGTTCCATAGTTGGAAGCGGACGAATATACCCTTGACCGCTAGGGGGAATTGAAAGTATGAGAGTCCAATATGTTCGCTCCCGGGTATTGCACAAGCACTCATTATCACCCATAATGTGATACCATACACATATAAATAAGAGGAGGTGATCCAATGTGTTAGTTGCAGACTACACTGTTATGCGGGAGGTAGTCGCACAGGTTGTATGGTGTCCGCCCGGACCGTGGGGATTGGATGGCGATTGGGGGGTGCCACCATCCCTACGGTTGGAACGGCTGATGCGAGCAACCTAGATGTTTGTTTACTTTGATGGGAATTAATTACATGGCAGGCCAGGCCGATAAGATGATGGGTGGAGAGTGCCTGACACTAACGCTGGTGACGGGCACATCTAGCATCTGTAATAAGTTTGTAACGAAGAGCCATCTTTTATATTTTTATATTTTTATTTTTTATTGGTTCATATAGGCCAGGATCAAATATAAAATTTAGGTGCACATATTCAGTTCATTGATTTTAAATATCTTTGAAAAAAAGAATTTTTGCTTGAAGATGTGTAGTACTATGAATGGGATATTTGTGAGCGATCGGGAATGGTGTTACTTGAGTGAGGTAGATCATTCACTTCCCGATCGCTCATATGGTATTTAACATACTTCACTATGTATGGGTATATAAAGAAATCTATACACGGATATCCATTGTGAGCTGTGTTCGTCCCAGTATGAGATGTATCACGGCCGCGGGGACACCTGGTGAAGCGGAAGTAGGGCGGAGCCTGTAGCAAGGCTAGGGAATATTTAGTATAAAAGAAGGAGGTGCCGTACCGTACAGCCAATCCCTTGAGAAAGTCTGTATGACGAAACATGTTGGGGCATGGCTGTACGGCATTCTAACAACAGCAGTGAGTTACGTAGGAGACGCTGGGTCTCATCTCGGAGCTTGAACAGATGATCCCTGCGGGAGCTAGATGACAGTCAGCTGGTGGGGTGAGAGCCTGCTTATCCGCTGATCTTGGGTCCGCCGCGACCGTGTTTGCATTGGTGCTGGGAGTTTACACAGAAGGATTGAGGAAATTGAATTGCTGTGTTGGTTTTGGCTTGATTTTACAAGTGTGCAATGTGAGTGTAATGATTGAAGGTTTTCTAGTGCAATAAATGTGGTGTTTTTTACGATATCACACTATGTGCGCATTCTTTTATCCACATATGGAATAACATCACACCGTGTTGGATGGGACGGGAAGCTTGAGTACACTGGACACAGTGCTTTATGCTTTTTTTGCCAAAACACGAGAGTGTGAGGCAAATTTATCCGGTGAGTTTTGAATCCAGGGGGAGAGGAATCACTGGCACGCTTGATGTGGTGACGCTTTCATAAAAAGAGCACAGCTATTCACGGTGTCTTCACCTATGGACATTTTCACGGATATTCTTTCCTTTTATCTGATGGACTTTTTGATTTATTAATTTCACTTCTATATATATTTGAGCGATTCAGATCACTACACTACTCAAGTGACTGTTTCTATATATCCTAACGGATTTTGCGGTTTAAACTGTGCAGCTTGTATGTTGATACACAATATAGCTATATGTTTTGTATACTGTATACATGCAAATATGGTTTTTCACGCATTCATGAATATTGTTTAGGTTTGTTTATTCACTTGCAATATTGAGAATAGCGCCGCTTATATTGATTTATTTTGGGGATCACATATCAATATAGATTATTAACAGTTCAATAAAACCAAGGTGAAGGTAAGCTAGTATTTTAAAGGACCACGTTTATTCACTATCAATTGTGTTCCAAAGACTTTTTGCTTCACACTCTCGTTCGGACCATCATACAAGGTGTGGATCATTTTAGTGCCTTACTTCGACCTGTAAATCTGGTACTTTCGGTTCATTAAACAGGTAGTTAAAAAAAAAAGCAATAAGTTTATTTAAGGCAACAGTTCAATAAAACCAAGGTGAAGGTAAGCTCAGAAGCCACAGTCAGTGTTGCCAACCCCCCAAAGTGAAATTTACTGGCAGAATGCCAAAATTTACAAAACGGCACCAATTTTTTACTGGCAAAAAATCGTGACATTTACTGACAGATCCACATTTTTTACTGGCACTCCAAAAAAGTACCTAAAATGACTGTTTTTAGTGCTAAACAGTGCAAATAGCAATATTTGATCTATAAACACATAGCTAGTGCTATTAGCAATGTGTTTAAGTTAAACAAAAGTCAAAAACTGGAGTTAGACTTACCGGTAACTCCTTTTCCAGTGGTCTTCCAGGACAGCCCTTTGAGAGATGAAGTCCCTCCCATTGACCCAGGAAACACATTGCCAACAGTTCAAAAGGCAGTCCCTCAGGTCCCTGGTCAGTCATTTACCAAGAACCGAAGGATGGAACTGTAAAAACAAAACCATAACAGATAATAATGTTAGTACATTAACATAAATAAAAAAGGGTGGGATCGTGCTGTCCTGGAAGACCACTGGAAAAGGAGTTACCGGTAAGTCTAACTCCAGTTTTCCCCAGTTGTCTTCCAGGACAGCCCTTGAGAGGATCCCCAAGTACTCACCAGATTAGGGGGGGACCACGGCTTGGAGAACTTTTCTCCCAAAAGCCTGATCCTGACTGGACATTAAGTCTAGTCGATAATCCCTTGTAAAGGTGGAAAAGCTTGACCACGTGGCTGCTTTACATATTTGCTCCGGGGTGGCACCAGCTCTTTCTGCCCAGGATGCTGATAATGCCCTTGTGGAGTGGGCTTTAATACCCCCAGGAGGATCTTTGTTCACTGTCTTATAACCCTCTGCTATAGCTAGCCTAATCCACCTAACTATGGTGACTTTAGAAGGTTTTTGCCCCTTACGTTGTCCGGAAAAAAGAACAAAAAGTGAATCTGAGATTCCGAATGGATTGGTTACCCTTAGATACTCTAGGATACACCTCCTCACATCTAATAAATGAAAACGCTTTTCTTTTTCATTTGAAGCCTTCTGACAGAAAGAAGGGAGGACAATATCTTGTGACCTATGGAAATTAGATGCCACCTTTGGTAAGAACCCAGGGTCTGTCATTAGGATGACTCTGTCTTCTAGAATTTGGAGGAATGGCTCTCTGACAGAGAGAGCTTGGATTTCACTAACTCTGCGTGCTGAAGTGATTGCCACACGTAGTACTGTCTTGAAAGTGACCAGTCTTAGAGAGGCCTCTGAGATAGGTTCAAAAGATGACCCCAAAAATGCCTTTAGAACGACTGATAGATCCCAGGATGGGGCGATGTTAACTCTAACTGGTTTGCGTCTGGAGATTGCTTTACAGAACCTAGCAATGAAAGGATCTTCTTGCAACCTTTTTTCTAAGTACACACTTAAGGCCGCTATCTGGACCTTAATAGTACTAGGAGTTAGCCCTTTGTCTATCCCCTCCTGGAGAAACTGTAGGATATTTGCTGTATCCATGTTTACCTCACCTCGGCTGTTCAACCAGCTGTTAAATTTTCTCCATACCTTCCTGTAAATGGCTTGAGTGACAGGTGTTCTACTCTGTAGCAGGGTCTAAATCACTCTATCAGTTCAGCATGGATACTTGTGGATGAAAGAGAGGTCCCTGAAACATAAGGTCTGGTCTGCAGGGAAGCCTCAGAGGAGGTTGGTCTGTCAACCGTAGCAACGTTGTGAACCATGGTCTCTTGGGCCAAAACGGTGCCACTAAGATTAAACACGTTTCCTCCACTAGAAACTTCGCCAAAACCCTCGGGATGAGGTGAAGCGGAGGAAACGCATACACTGAGCTGAAGGTCCATGGGGTCTGTAAGGCGTCTACTGCCCAGGGCTGATCTCCTGGGTGTAGCGAGCAAAAATTTGGAACTTTTGCATTCTCCTTGTTTGCAAACAGGTCCACTACTGGTTTTCCCCAGTAAGCTGCTATGTAGTTGAACACTTCCGGGTGTAGAGACCATTCTTGATTCGACACTCGTTGTCGACTCAAGAAATCTGCAGTGTTGTTAAGCTCCCCTTTCAGGTGAATTGCAGAGATGGATGCTAGATTGGATTCTGCCCATTGAAAAATGCGACTGGCCACCAACATTAGTCGATGACTTCTGGTGCCTCCTTGCTTGTTTATATAAGCTACAGCCATCATATTGTCTGAACAAACCTGTAGATGATGACCTTGTATTGTATTCTGAAAGAATAACAGAGCCCTGAGGACAGCTGTTAGCTCCTTCCAATTGGATGAGAGAAGTTTCTCCTCTGACGTCCACCTGCCTTGTGCCCAGTCTGAGTTGAGGTGGGCTCCCCAGTTAGTATGGATGTGACAGGAGAGATCCAGAGAACCCCTTTGTTTAAATTCTCTGTTTCCTTCCACCACCAGAGGGAGCGCTTTACTCTGGTGGGGATTGAAATCTCTTCTTCCAGATCCTTGTCTTTTAATTGTTCCAACAAAAACCTCTGAAGGTCTCTTTGGTGTAACATGGCCCATTGTACAGCTGGAATGGCTGCTGTCATAAGTCCTAAGACCGACATCACCTCCCTCACTGTACATTTGGCGCTGCTTTGAAGAAAAGACATTATCTGACGCAGATTCAATATCTTTTCTTCCGGCAGGACTATCCTCTGCTCTACGGACAGGATCTTGTACCCCAAGTACAAAATTTCCTGTGTTGGGGTAGTCTTGGACTTTTCCAGACTGACTATCCACCCCAACTGCCTCAGGCTGAGCTGTGTCAACTCTAGGTCCCGACGAAGTTGTTTCTCCGAAAGGGCCGTGAGGAGTAAGTAGTCTAGATATGGAATAATCGAGACTGACTGTAGTCTTAACGGAACTAATGCCTCCTCGAGAACCTTGGTAAAGATTCTCGGGGAGGACGACAGTCCGAAGGGAAGTGCTCTGCACTGGAAATGATAAATTTTGGTGTCTATCTGGATCGCTATCCGAAGAAATTTCTGGCATTCCTTCCTTATCGGGATATGCAGATAGGCGTCCCTTAAATTCAGGGTAGCCATGAACACCTCTTTTTGGAGAAGATTCCTTATAGAGTAAATGGACTCCATACAGAATTTTTTGTATCGGATGGAGCGGTTTAGAGGTCGGAGGTTCATGATTAGTCTGAACTTCCCGGACGGCTTTTTTACCACAAAAATGTGGGCGTAGAAACCGTCCCCCTGTTCCTGAATAGGGACTGGTGTCAATACCTCTTGATCCACCATTTCCCCTATTAACAGAGGTAAGGCCTTGGCCTTCTCTGAGTGTCTTGGAAGTCTTGTCACAAGAAACTTTGAGGGTGGATCGCTGTGAAATTCCAGCGCATACCCTCTTTTATAATGTTTAAGACAAACTCGTTTGAGGTTATCTTTTCCCACTGTGGGAGAAAATTCACTAACCTTCCTCCCACGGGAACCCTGATGTCACTGGGGTTTAGGGTTTGAATTGGGGCGGTTAAAAAGGTGCCCCCTTTTCCTTTCCCTTTTTGTCCTGTCCAGTGCTTTTTGGGTTTGAACTCCTTCTCTGATTTGGAGGGTTCCTTTGCGGGACGAAAATTTTTTCTTTGAAAATTTTTCTTTTTAATGGGAAAGGTTTTCTTTTTATCCGCCGTTCTTTCTAAGGCGGTATCTAATTCAGGCCCGAAAACTAGGTCTCCTGTAAAGGGGACACTACACAGGCATGTTTTGGACACCGTGTCTCCCCCCCAAGTTTTCATTCATACTGACCTCCTGGCTGCGACAGAAAGCGCTGCGGTTTTAGCCGTAAATTTTACGGAGTCGGTGGAAGCGTCAGAAATGAAACTTGTTGCCTTGAAAAGCATAGGGAAGGTTTTCAAGAGCTCCCCCCTAGGTGTGCCTGCTTTTAAGTGTTCCTCTAGTTGAGACAACCAGAACTCCAGATTCCTAGCAACACAAGAAAGGGCTAGAGCTGCAATAGAAGCATCCCAGGCCCTCTTTAAGACTATGTCTGTTTTTCTGTCCATTGGGTCCTTTAAATGACCCATATCCTCAAAAGCAAGGTCAGACTGTTTTGAGACTTTGGACAGAGGGGCGTCTAGTTTAGGATTCTTATTCCAGACCGCCTCTGGGCTTTCATCAAAGGGGAATCTTCTTTTGAGGGAATTAGGAAAGAAGACTTTTTTGCCTGGCTCAGCCCACTCCTTGCGGTCAAGGTCAGAAAGCACATTATGTATAGGGAATACCTTAGCTTTCTTTTTCCCCAGAGCCTCATACATTTTATCATGTCTGGTCAATTGAGTTTCTTCCTCATCAATTTCCAGCGTATCATAAATAGCGCTCAACAGCTCATCTACATCCTCCAGAGACAGCTTGTATTTTGCTGCTTTGTTAGCTACAGCCTGATCCTCATCCTGATCTGAGTCTGCGTCAGAGGATTCAGGGCTAACTAACACGGGGCTATGCTCCCTGACTGTACGGGGCTCCCCAGAACTGGGTGTTGTAAGGCATGGTGAGGAGGGAATCGCAGCTGCTTTACTGGTGGAAACAGACGACTTTACATCTGCGATTAACTCCTGGAGAGATTTAAAGGTTGATGCCATTTCATCTTTAAAGGAGCCAAGGAATTTTGCCAAGGAAGAGTCTGCCTCTGTTTTAAGTAGGCCTGCAATACACTGTCTGCATAAGGCTTTGTTAGAGTGGTATGAGTGCCTGGCACGATAAACAGCAGAAGGATCAGATGGCCGGCACAGCTGACGGGATGGATCAGTAGACAGGAACTGCAGACTGGACAACTCAGCAGACAGGACAGCAGACTGGATGGATCAGGCAGACAGGTGAGCAGCCTAGATGGCTCAGCAGACAGGCCCAGCAAACTGGATGATCAGCAGACAGGTGAACAGCCTGGATGGCTCAGCAGACAGGCCCAACAGACTGGATGATCAGCAGACAGGTGAACAGCCTGGATGGCTCAGCAGACAGGCCCAGCAGACTGGATGATCAGCAGACAGGTGAACAGCCTGGATGGCTCAGCAGACAGGCTCAGCAGACTAGATGGGAGTCCAGGATCGTCAGACAGGCCGGGCCGGTAAGCAGGCTGGCAGCAGAGGTACAAAAGGAGCAGGCAGAGGGATTGTCAAACAAGCCAAGGATCAAGTACAGGCAGATAACAGCAATAGTCTCAAAGCAAGCCGGGTCAAAACAGGAGCAGATATCAGGTTTTCAGGGAACACATACACAGAGCTGCAGAGCAAACAGCAATGATGCAAGTGCCAGACAGGTTTAAATAACCCGTCAGACACTAACGAGTGCATGTGCGCGTGCGCATAGACGCCCGCAATCGTGCACCGATGGGTCTAATCTGCCTGTTACTGGCAGGATCTTCATGACAATGGTCCCCCTCACGAGCTCCGGATCCCGCCGCTAGTCCGGTATAGCTGGTCGGGATTTGTAGGCCCAGCGTGGGCTTTCCCCTCCTCCTTGTGCCTCTAGAGACCCGGAACCGGAAGTCTCGGCACACAGGATGACGCGGTTCCGCCGGAAATGATGCTCGGCGTCTCCGACCCCCACCTCTATTGCAGCAAGGAGCTGTGATGGAAGAATCCATCTTCACTGCTCCTGGGGGGAACCTACACCAACCTGCCACTGGCCACCTCGGCACTGTGGTAAAGGGCAATGTGTTTCCTGGGTCGATGGGAGGGACTCCATCTCTCAAGGGTTGTCCTGGAAGACAACTGGGGAAAAACATATTTCTCAACTTACATGAAGGTCAGGATACTATAACCCAGCCAGCACAGAGTTCTCCCTTACATCAGAGTCTGCAGGATGGTGACCAGAGACCACCTTCCGCAGGCAGAGTGAATACACTAAGGTAAGGGGGATTACTAATATAGGGGGGAACCTTTATATTAGTGCCCCCTTACATTAATGTATTCACTCCCCCCTTACATCATGACACCCCCTCAGACTGGCCTGGCGGCGCCGTCACTGACCTCCTCTCAGGTACACCGTGCAGGGCTCAGTCAGATGGCTCCAGCTTGGTGGCTCTGGTTTTATTTTATAGTCTCCTCTCCACAGTCCAAACATGTCTGTCTCTTCCCGTAACCCCCATCCCGGCGGCGCTCCCACTCTTGACTCCTTTCTAGGATCCGCTCGGAGACTGCAGACATGATAAAAGACAAGAGATGGTCAGAGGTTGTGGACATGATACAGGAGGTGGACAGAGGCTGCGGACACACTACAGGAGGTGGACAGAGGCTGCGGACACACTAAAGGAGGTGGACAGAGGCTGCGGACACACTACAGGAGGTGGACACATGCTGCGGACACACTACAGGAGGTGGACAGAGGCTGTGGACACACTACAGGAGGTGGACAGAGGCTGCGGACACACTACAGGAGGTGGACAGAGGCTGCGGACATGATAGTGTCCTCCTCACCCCCTCACAGTAGCCTCCTCCTCTGCCCACCATCATAATACTTCTCCACATCAGTGTGCTGTGTCCTCCTCATGTGCCCCTTTCACCCCTCCACAGGTCCGGGCAGCAGTGCTGCCCGGACCTGTGGAGAGGTGAAAGGGGTACAGGAGGAGGAGGACACAGCACACTGATGATGTGGACTGGAGAAGTAAAATGATGGTGGACAGAGCACATCATTCTCTGTCCCCCTGCATGGCATGGCAACTTTGTCACACATTACACTACCTTAAAAGCAGAAGGCCTGCAGCCAGTTATTAAAATTCCTGACTACGAGCTTACACCTATCATCATCTATTAGGTAGGAGTGTGGTGAAAAGATCTCAATAAATAACTGTGTATGTAGTGACACAGTAACCATTAGTGACTCTAGAATACAAATATATATTAATAAAACATAACGTGATAAATCAGCCTCTAAAAATTACCAATAGCGGTATTGGCTAAAAAATGATAGCCAGGCGCATATCATACAAGTGTATACAAAAGTGACTAGTGCTTATAAAAATATAATAAGTGACAATAACACCCTTATGCACATGAATAAGATAGAATCCAAAACTAGCATAACAGTCTCTGACTGAACATATATGCACCTAATAAAGCTGAGCACGCAACAGACGAGTGTATAAATAAAACGTGAACGGTGCACATACATACATAATATATGTGACGGTTTGTATAAAACCGTGTGCTATTAAAACCAATAAAGTCCACTGATGAACGTGCATAAAACAGTGATCCAACAAATAATAATCAGCATAAAGTCCAAAAAATAATGTGTATAAGTGATCAACGTCGACGTAAGCTGCGTGCTAGGACGCAGTGTTAAGGATCCCCGATGCACCCTATGGGAGCGGAGAAGCGGAGACTTGCCGTGCCTAAAGCAACATCATGTGCTTAGCTGAAATCACGCCTAGTGAAAGCTGACATCCAACTGGAGTGCTGTTGAGTAACGAGCAGCTAACCGCCTGACCATCAGGACGTCAGACCCACCTGCAACCGTTTGGTCATTCAGGTAACTGCTAGACTACCGGGACGTCAGATCCACCAGCAATCGCCCAACTACTCAGCGCTGATATTCGGAAAAGGTGAGGAGTCTGCTATATTCCTGAAGCACCTGGATCCACACAAGGAAGAGAGGTGGTAATGTAATATAAGTAACAGACCTGCTCACCCCACAGCACTTTAACATATTAATGTGGTTGATGTATATGAAAGAGCCTGAGTAGTTTATGTGCCGATGAAAGCTTGGGAAAGCATTATGGAACTCTAACATCAGTGCTTTCACTTTCACCAACCACTCATATGCACGCAATTGTCTCCTGATATTACCTGACCAGTTTGACTTCATTCACGAATTCAGTCTATTGGAACTCCTTATATTCTTATATCCAAGTTCTCACTTCAATCTATAAGTACGGGACAGTATTTTGGATACAACAGTATTTAAGGACTTGAAACAAATCTTAGAAGGACTTCACAGGCTCAGGAATCATTGCTTTTTATTGCAGCTTTACCCGCTCCTAGACCCATGGTTCCACGCATAGGACAGTATCCATCTAGTTAACTTTGGGTTATCAGTACCCCTGGGGACCACCCTTGCATAACAACCCCTTCAATTATATATTTTTTCTGCATATCTTTCTTAATCAATAATACTGGCGATTAGCCATTGGGATTGTTATGCAAGCGTGGATCACTTCAGGCGCCTGCACTGCATGTGTATTTGTTGGTTTGTTATTGTGTGTGTATTGTTAGTCTTAGTTCTGTCATCTGTTACATTGATACACCATCTGTAAACATATACATTTGATGTATCATTTTATGATTGGTTTCAGAGGATCTAAAGGTCACTAACTTTAATGGAAAGCAACAATTTTTTTATACTTGTGTTTTCGGTGTTTAAACCACTAATAAAATTTGATATCTATTTTTATCAATTGTTCCTTTGACTGCCCTTTCTGACCATAAGTAGCTGTCTTTTTATCCCGGGGACGCCCAATCTTTGGACCTCCCAGGGATAGTTGTTTTTTTTTTTTTATATATTTATATGTTATTTAGGCTACGGCCAGAGCCTCCAAAGCGGAGAAGTGGCAGCGAGCAATCAACGGTTATAAAACTATTATGCCCTGTACACACGGTCGGACTTTGTTCGGACATTCCGACAACAAAATCCTAGGATTTTTTCGGACGGATGTTGGCTCAAACTTGTCTTGCATACACACAGTCACACAAAGTTGTCGGAAAATCCGATCGTTCTAAACGCGGTGACGTAAAACACGTTTGTCGGGACTATAAACGGGGCAGTGGCCAATAGCTTTCATCTCTGTATTTATTCTGAGCATGCGTGGCACTTTGTCCGTCGGATTTGTGTACACACGATCGGAATTTCCGACAACGGATTTTGTTGTCTGAAAATTTTATATCCTGCTCTCAAACTCTGTGTGCCGGAAAATCCGATGGAAAATATGTGATGGAGCCTACACACGGCCGGAATTTCCGACAACAAGGTCCTATCACACATTTTCCGTCGGAAAATCCGACCGTGTGTACGGGGCATTAGAGTGTGAGTAATTTCTTGGTCATCTTTTTTTGTTTAAGCTTATCTCCCAATCTCTACCTCAATTACCCGCCAGCACGTTACCATACCAGAAAAAGGGGCCACAACCCCGCTGTAAGGCACGCCCGCAAGAGACCAAAATGAGGGACCGCGTTTTTTTTTTTTGCAAAAACAAAATGTCAGCATCAAACTCGCTCAGCAAAAATAAGGCCATATGACGAGCACTTACTGATCTTAAGCTAGCAACATTAATGGTTGCCACTTTAAAAGAGTGGGAACTGCCATTAGGGTAATTAAGGCAGCCGTTTCTTAGCCTGACTGCTCCCCCTCTCTAGAGAAACAGCGTGTTTCATTGCACCCTGGGACTCATCATCCATAAAGGATGCCTTACTCAATGAGTCTCATTCATCGTCATCATCTGACAGGACCTCAAACGTTTTTGCTAAAAGCAAAACCTTAGGACTTAAGGTAACTGTACCCCTTTTTTTTGCCCCTCCTCCTTTTATCCTCCAACCACTCCATATCATCCTTGGACAAACCGGATTAAACAGCCTCCCCACGCCAATCCTCCCCTTTACCCCCCTCCCCCCCACTCTCCCTTCCCTTTATCTGCCACCAGGCCAGCCTCTTCACCATCTTCCTCACTCCTCTGCACCCCACGATCCTTAATAGAAACACCGCAGCACCTCTTGCTGCCTCTGCAATTTTGGAAGACATAGACACAGAAGGATTGGACAAATTCTCTGTAATTAATACCTTACATACAGACTGGGAAGACACGGGCACACTAGGTAATTGCACAGACTGGGGCACCACAGACTGTGAAGACATGGGCACACTAGGCAAACACACAGACTGGGGAAGACACGGACATATTGGGTATTGGCACAGACTCAGATGGACTTACAGGCACTCCAGCTGCTGAGCTCTGTGCATCCTCCATGTCCAGGCGGAAGAACTCTCTCATGAGCTCAGACTTGTTGTGCATTGCATTGCCTCCTGACTGTAAGGATGTTCCACTGCATTGCACAGATTGCACCTTATGATGATACAATCCTTTGCCAAATGTCCTACACCCTGACACAGAGAGCACCTTGTCACCGGACAGGAGGATGCAAGATCAAGATGCCCTTTATCCCCACACTTATTACATAGCTTTGGCTGGCCCGGATAGAAGATGGTCAGCCTGTCCCTCCCCAGGAAAGCTGAGGATGGCAGATGCTGGACAACATTATCAATTACTTTTAATTTTAACTGCACAGACCACCCCGTCCATATTCCCTGATCATCCAAAATCTTCTTTAGAGGGCTCAGGACGTCTCCATACCTCCTCAACCATAACAGATAAATCCCCTTGTGGTATGGACTCATTGCAGACAAGTATTGTCACCATTTTAACCACTTACCGACCGGCCATTGTATATATACGTCATTTTTTTGAAGATGGATATCTCGGTAACGGCAGCAGCTGCTGCCACAACCGAGGTATCCATCTTTAGGGCCGGCGGTTCTGTACACGATAATGGTGGTCTCAGCGGCGGGTTCGCCGCGAGATCACCGTTATCGGCGGGGGGAGAGGTGCCACCCCCCCTCCCACCGATTTCCCGCGCCTTCCGCCGTTTAGTAGCGGCGGAGGCGATCGGGCCCTTTCCCTTCTTAGGTATGGAGACGAGTGAGGCTAAGATGGCCCCCACCCGTCTCCATACCATGTGACGGCTGAAGCGACGTCATTACGTCGGCTCCGCCCACTTGTCTTAACGGCACAATTTTTTTTGTGTCATTTTTTTAAACAACTTTTTTTTTTTGCATTAAAGTCTAAATATGAGATCTGAGGACTTTTTGACCCCAGATCTCATATTTAAGAGGACCTGTCATGCTTTTTTCTATTACAAGGGATGTTTACATTCCTTGTAATAGGAATAAAAGTGATCCAATTTTTTTTTTTTTAAAAAACAGTGAATAAATAAATAAAATAAAGTAAAATAAATAAGAAAAATTTTTTTTTAAAGCGCCCTGTCCCGACGAGCTTGCGCGCAGAAGCGAACGCATACGCAAGTAGCGGCCGCATATGAAAACGGTGGTCAAACCACACATGTGAGGTGTCGCTGCGACTGGTAGAACGAGAGAAATAATTCTAGCCCTAGACCTCCTCTGTAACGCAAAACATGCAACCTGTAGAATTTTTTAAACGTCGCCTATGGAGATTTTTAAGGGTAAAAGTTTGACGCCATTCCACGAGCGGGCGCAATTTTGAAGCATGACATGTTGGTTATCAATTTACTTGGTGTAACATTATATTTCACAATATAAAAAAAAATTGGGCTAACTTTACTGTTGTCTTATTTTTTTATTCAAAAAAGTGAATTTTTTCCAAAAAAAGTGCGTTTATAAGACCGCTGTGCAAATACGGTGCAAAAAAAAGTATTGCATTGACCGCCATTTTATTCTCTAGGGTGTTAGAAAAAAAACAACATATAATGTTTGGGGGTTCTAAGTAATTTTCTAGCAAAAAAAAACTGTTTTAAACATGTAAACACCTAAAATCCAAAACGAGGCTGGTCTTAAAGTGGTTAATGAGTGTCTGGCGTGATACAAGCTTGGGGATGAGCGCTCTCCAGTCCGGCAGGCCCCTACACACATGCTCATATTTCTCCCAAAATATGTCCAAAGACTCCGGACAGATAAAGGACAAATCATACTCATAGGAACTGGCCAGACTGATAAGGGGGAAGATATCTGTGGGCCTAAACCCCATCTGCAGAATCTTATCCACCACTGCCCTCCTATGTGGAGGAAGACCCCCACCTTCCCATCAGAGCTGCACAACATTCCTCCTTTTAAACAGGGAGGAAGATAAAACATTTCCATGCTCCTTCCCTGCTTGCTCCCCCTTCCCAGATCCTGTAGCAGCAACACCAGCATACTTTTTCTTACAGACACACCAATTGCAGTCTTGTCCTTAGACACAATCAAACCTGCTGACAGGGAGTCTGATTCAGCTGGGATAGCAGTCTTTGGATTAACAGAGGCAGCACCCGCCCTCTCCCTCTGCTCTGAACACGCAGCTTCTTTCCTGGGTTCAAGCACAGTCCTGTCCACTGCAGACTCCTGGAGAGTTGTAGCACTACTGCTCCCAGCATCTCCTCCACTATTTTCAGAAAGAGCCGCTGTATCTGGTCCAGGCAAAGTCACTGTATTGTCCATGGCGCTCCTCTCTGAAGACTCTTCCCCCAGAAGCTGACAGTCACCAATTTCATCTGAAGCTTTGTTTTCAGCAGGTAAATCAGATTGTATTGCATGCTGTACATTGTCTATGGGTCTGGGCTGACTGCCCGTAGCACTACAACCCTCAGCAAGCCCATTGTCATTAAAGTTCACATCACCATCCTGCACACACACTGTGCCTGCTTGCTGTGTCCATCTCCTCAACATCATCTGAGGAATCTGCACCCAAAGGGGATTCCAGCTTAGTAATAAACTCCAACATGCCAGTACCTCCCCCAACCTCCTACTCAGATGTTCCATATTGCGGCTGCAGAGAGAGGGGGACAGAGGCCTCCGCCATTGAGGGCTCAACAGATGCCTGAGGTGTTGAACAGCTGAGCTCATCCCCTGGGCCCACTTTCTCACTCTCTGCTGACTCTGTCGGTACCTGCATCTCCTCATTGATTGGGTCACTTTCCATGCAGGAAGCATCTCCTCTCCTCATCCAGTTGTACCGTTCCTCGTTTCTATATTTTTCTTTAAATAGTCCACTATTCTCCTTCAGAGAACTCACCAGTTCTTTCTGCTTGCTCCAAGTCCTTCAACTCAGGCCTCAGAGCCGGTCTCTTCTTACTGTATACTTTGGCACAAATCTGTTTTTACTTCCTAAATTCAGCCATCAAAGCTAACAATTTCTCTTCTTCTTTCTCAATCCGTTTCAGCTTACTGACAATGCTCTGTTTAAAGGCAGACAGGGACTAATCTCTCCTTTGGCCAGGCCCGGTATCTTCCACAGGCCTATCCAGGGGCCCCCCCTGCCAGGGCTCTCCCCAGGATCCAGCATCTCTCCTGGGGCAGAGAAGCAACTCTAGCCCCTGGTCTCTGGAAGCACAGGAGCTAAGGAACCAGTAACCTCACTGTCAAGGAGCAGAATAGCCAGTTACCCACCATTCCTGTGCTGAGTTCCTGGGTCTGTACACCTGCTGTGCCCATTATGAGGGGTTCCCACCACCCCTGTGCAGAGTTCTTCTTTACAAGTGTGGTCTCAGATCTGACCATTTCAATCACTGACTGTCTGCCTGACACCCTTTCCATTCCAAATTACTTTTTATCTCTTCCAAACTCATTTAAGGTTGCCATAGAATAGATGATTCCTTTTTAATTTCATTACTACTATGGTCACCTTAAATGAGTGCAGAGAATTTACAAAGCTGCTGAACAGTTTAAAACAGATAAAAAGTAATGGGGGATGGAAAGGGTGTCAGGCAGACAGTCAGTGATTGGAATGGGCAGATCTGACACCGGAGGCTGCAGGATGGGAGCAGTGAGGATATATGCCAGGGGAGAGCAAACAGGAGATAGTGAAGGGGGGAGGATTGGTGTGATTGGGAAGGTGTGCACACTTGCATTACACAGAGAGAGGGGAAGTAAAGTTGGAGGTGAAAGGTGCTGCTGTAGAGTGAGGACACAGTGATAATAGCATAGCAGGTGCCCCTTCTGCCCCCCTCCCCTCTCCAGTCCTCTCTCTCTCACTTGCTGAATGAGACAGGCATTGTGTGAGCCAATGACACCGCGGGTCCGATAAAAGCACCACCCTACGGACCCACCAATCAATACCAACCACAGGAAACCTAAGGCTAGAGGTGGAGTGTTTGGGCGCAAGGCTCATAGCCCCAAGGACACTGTAAACTATGCCCATAGAGCTTCTTAGCCCCAATCACGTGTTTACACACGCGTCATGCCTCCAATAGCACCTGTGTGTCTGGTGCCCTTAACACACACACTTAAAGGGACACTTTTTATTTTTTTTATAAGTAGCTTTGGGGGGGCGGCGCCTCTGCGCCCCATATTGACGGGCCCCCACTGGGGGTAAAAATAGGCATTTGAACTCACAGCAACATACTCAATGGGGCAGCATCGCAACTGCAAGCCAAACCCTAGGCTTGCAGTTGCAGTGCAATACTCCTATTCAAACAGTCGAAAGAAAAAAAAGACTCAGTTTACTCTTTACGCATTTAGGACACATTAAGGGAGGGTTAGCAGGTCTTTCATTTGTTTTTGCTTTTTTGACATCCGTACCCTAGATTTATCTTCACTTCCTCTACCATAGCCAAAACTGGAAGTGAGAGAAATCCCTCCAAAGTGAGGGAATACCTGCTTGTCACCAGTATTAGTCCCTTTATTCCTGTTCTGCTGACAAGCAAAAATTTGGGAATCTCTTTCACTTTTACTCATGATAACAGTAAAGAGGACAATTACAGCAAGGATTTTTGACACACTAGGCGAAACCTCATTTTGCTGCCCCCTTTGCTCCGCCCCTGACTCCACGCCCTTTGCCCTGCCCTTGTACCATGTGACCTACCTGACCCATACACTGATCCACCTACTTGACACACACACTGACCCACACACACACTGACCTACCTACCTGACACACACACTGACTCACCTACCTGACACATACACTGACCTACCTACCTGACACACACACTGACCCACCTACCTGACACATACACTGACCTACCTACCTGACACATAGACTGACCCACCTACCTGACACACACACTGACCCACACACACACACTGACCTACCTACCTGACACACACACTGACCCACCTACCTGACACATACACTGACCTACCTACCTGACACACACACTGACCCACCTATCTGAAACATACACTGACCTACCTACCTGACACATACACTGACCCACCTACCTGACACACACACTGACCCACCTACCTTACACACACACACTGACCCACCTACCTGACATACACACTGACCCACCTACCTGACACACACTGACCCACCAACCTGACACACACACACTGACCTACCTACCTGACACACATACTGACCCACCTACCTGACACACACACTGACCCACCTACCTGACACGCACACTGACCCACCTACCTGACACACACACACTGACCTACCTACTTGACACACACAATGACCCATCTACCTGACACACACACTGACCCACCTACCTGACACACACACTGACCCACCTACCTGACACACACACTGACCCACCTACCTGACACACACACTGACCCACACACACACTGACCTACCTACCTGACACACCCACACTGACCCACCTACCTGACACATACACTGACCTACCTACCTGACACACACTGACCCACCTACCTGACACACACACTGACCCACCTACCTGACACACCCACACTGACCCACCTACCTGACACATACACTGACCTACCTACCTGACACACACTGACCCACCTACCTGACACACACACTGACCCACCTACCTGACACACACACACTGACCCACCTACCTGACACACACACTGACCCACCTACCTGACACACACTGACCCACCAACCAGTGGCGTCTCCAGCTTTCATATTTAGGGGGGGCACATGGGGGGACAGGGACAAAAAATAGGGGGGCAATATAAAATGCAAATAGATTGATCTATCTATCTATCTATCTATCTATCTATCTATCTATCTATCTATCTATCTATCTATCTATCTATCTATCTATCTATCTATCTATATATTTTATCTATCCTGGGGCCCTTTACCCCTTTACTACGATCCCACAACGGCCCTTTCACATGTTCTGCAGTGAGCTCCCTTCCTACTGTATTGGGCCCCCCCCAGGGTGACAGAGAACAAGAGATATATGTCACCAGCATACCAAGAAAATATAAGGATCCAAAGCAGTGGGAGAACTATCAGGGTTGCAAAGGTTGTCTTGCCACCGGGCCCTGGTGTTCTGCCACTGTGGGGTTCCCCAGCCTCCTCTTGCCCTCCTGCCCCTGCTATTGACAGCTCTGGTCTGGCATCTCTTAGAATTTACAGGCTGGTTCTCTTGTCCTAAGGACGGGAGAAATCAGTCTGTTTTTTCAGTAACTGAGAGTCCTGGTGGAGTCCTTCCTGCAACTCGCTCTTGCAGGGGAAGGAGCAGATCGGGCGGTCGTGGTTGTGTGAGCGCTTGCATTATGCAGTGTGAGCGAGCAGAGGGAGGGGGGAGGAATCAGTATGCAAGTAAAGGCGCAGAAAACTGGAAATGACAATAATAACAACAAAAACAAAAACAGGGGGGTGGGGAGAAAACTGAAATCTTCCCAGTCTTACAATAAATTCAATAAATGAATAGTGTCCACATGTATACGTCCATGGAGAAAAATGTATCACATTATCACATGTGGGGCATGATCTCACAGTCATATACATATAAGGGGTTCAAGGATCCAAGGAATGGTAAGTCCACAAGCAGGGCTGCCTTCATCAAGAAACGAAACCACATTCCAAATCCTAAGGAGAAACAGAAGAGAGAGGCGCCTCTGGGTGTAGACTAAAAACAGATTTTATTCATAAAAGGATAATGATGGTCAAACTCACATGTTGAAGGTCATCAGTAAGGCATAAAATAGTGAGCAGATATCAGGCTGATGAAGGGGCGCGGCTGTCACGTCACCACAGCCCGTACGCCCTGCAACGCGTCCCTTGAACTGTGACGTCATCACTCCTCGCCGGATGTTTTTCGTTCGTCCACGCTCTCCGCCTAGTACTGTGACCTGTCACCGCTGCGGCCGGCCATACATCTCAGCGGTACCTCTCCTCACACACAGGCAGAGCCCCCAGCCAGGAGTTGTTTGACTGATTTGATTTCTTGATGGATGATGTCTTCTCCAGTATCTGCTCACTATTTTATGCCTTACTGATGACCTTCAACATGTGAGTTTGACCATCATTATCCTTTTATGAATAAAATCTGTTTTTAGTCTACACCCAGAGGCACCTCTCTCTTCTGTTTCTCCTTAGGGGGGAGGAATCACCCGCAGGAGCTGACTGGGGACGTTCTCCCTCTCAATAGAGACTGTGTTACCCCAGCAGTGGCCCGAGTAAGATGCGGCACATCCGATATGAATACAAACAAAAAGAAATGGCCTTTTTGTAAAAAAAAAAAAAAAAAAAAAAATTGAAAAAAAAAAAATTTTTTTTTTTGGGGGGGCACATGGTGGGGCCCAGCATAATGTTGGGGGGGTCAGGGCCCCCTCTGGCCCCCCCCTAGGGTCGCCATTGCCACCAACCTGACACACACACACTGACCCACCTACCTGACACACACACTGACCCACCTACCTGAAACACACACTGACCCACCTACCTGACACACACACTGACCTACCTACCTGACACACACAATGATCCACCTACCTGACACACACACTGACCCACCTACCTGACACACACACTGACCCACCTACCTGACACACACACTGACCCACCTACCTGACACACACACTGACCCACCTACCTGACACACACACTGACCCACCTACCTGACACACACACTGACCTACCTAACTGACACGTACAATGACCCACCTACCTGACACACACACTGACCCACCTACCTGACACACACTGACCTACCTACCTGACACATACACTGACCCACCTACCTGACACACACACTGACCTACCTACCTGACATGTACAGTGACCCACCTACCTGACACACACACTGACCTACCTACCTGACACATACAGTGACCCATCTACCTGACACACACACTGACCTACCTACCTGACACATACAGTGACCCACCTACCTGACACACACACTGACCTACCTACCTGACACATACAGTGACCTACCTACCTGACACATACACTGGCTCACCTGACTCCTATTTCCTTCATTACTCACACCCCCCCATCTCCCACACACTTCTCGATGTAGATGAGGAGGATCTATCCTCCTCCTTACCTGAGCACTCCAGCGACCATCACACTAGGGATCTCCACAGCGCTGGGCGGGCAGTATTGATTAGGTGTTCCCTGCCAGCGCCGCCACCCAGCCGCTCCATGGTGTCCCTGCTGGCTGGGAGGTCAGCTAACAGACGCTGCACCTCTGGATGCTCCTATCTCCACCGAGCCCCGCCCCTCCGCTGCACTCACACAGACACACAGCGCCGCAGCAGAGGGACACGCTGGAGCAAAGGAGTCCCGGAGCGGTACTGTGTGAGGACATGTGACAGTGGGCGCTCAGCAGGACATTGGCGGCACGCAGCAGATGTTTTCCCGGGACAGCACTGAACAGGGGCCAGCTCACACACATATTCAAATAGGAAGGAAGGGTCTAAGGAAGGCACAAGAAAGTGACTCCCCTAGGCCCAGAGACAGTTACTATGGATATAAATGGACATTCATGGGAGAGTAGTGTTAAAAAAATTATTAAAGTTTATTAGCATGACATATATTAAAATTGCAATAATAAATTCATCAGATGGACGAAAAAATATGATCCACCATACACTGAAAGATGTGCTCACCGGGTGCTCATTGCACTCGATATGCACATAAGTCAGATGAACAAAATTGACAGACAATGACAAACAGATACTCACATGTAACAAACAATGTGCAGGCGCCTAGACTCCCACAGATGCACAATGTCCCTACGGCTAATCGCCACATCAAATTAACCAAAAAGGGGGTCTGAACTAGTAATGAGGAGGCATTGTGCATGTGTGGTCCCCCGGGGGGGGGGGGGGGGGAGGGGAAGGGTTTTGTGGATATTCAAAAGATGCTACTTAAACCCAACTGGGAGGGCCCCACTGACTGTGTCACCAACTGCTAGATAGGATCCAAATTAGAAAAATGAGAAAAAAATAAAAAGTTAATGAACCTAAGATCATTGCATGCGCATGCTCCCAGCTAATCAAAAAGATCCAAAAGAATCCATTTCTGCAGTGTAATGGAACATAACCAGCGAAGAAACTCTGTAGGGCATATGGGGTGATAAAATCACATGTATTTTTGGTGCGGTCTCCGCCACATATAAGTCGCAAGGTTCAGCTGATTAGCTGGGGATAACTTGGTTGATAAAACAATAGTCAGTCATTAGATCAGCAGATCCTGCTCCAACATGTCAAGGTGTCCCAAAATCCGCTTAAAACAAAGCACAACCACACTGCTAGTAATGCGAGAGTGAGAGCTGAGACTGAAAACAGTAGAGTTACGTTACCACCTCTTGTTTGCAGGGGGTCCGGACAGCATCTCCTAAGTGTCACTGGTAGCTGAGTTACACCGTGGTTAACCCGTTTGTTAGTTGGATAGCTTCTGCTGTGGTTTGCTCCTGTGGGGACGTGGTGGATAGCAGTCCATTCCTATTGTAGATGTATAGATAAATAGATATTAAAAAGACACCGCCCTGTCACTTATCAATATCTCCACCGCGCCTACTGGAAAATGAGAGTGTGATCTAGATGAATCCACTAATATCAAGACCGTGTGGTAAATAAACTCCCCACACCTGAAGTGAAGCAGCCCCTTTAAAATAAATCAAATATAAAATATGTATTTAATCTAGTATGCCAGCAGCAGAATATAGCTACAGGCCCTACACAGAAAAAACAGAGGCGCTATTGATCAATTAAAGTGAACCTGTGCTACACACCAGTGATGATGTGACCCCCTGAAGGAGTCGGCGTATCCAAATAATTAAAGTGAACAATCAAAACTGTGTACAGAAAAAAATGTTCAAAGCCCTATATAAAATGCACTCAATATGTGGTAAAAATACAGTGATGATGTGACTCCCTCCGTATAACTCACCATCAATGAGTACTAAAATAATAGTGTCTCTTCAGTGATAAGGTGCAACTTATACAAACTAAGCATGCATTAATACATAAAAAATCCACACTTTCAAAATATCAGTCCAAAAAAATTGTAAAAGTCCAAAAAAATATTTATGACAACACACGTGATGAATAGTGTTCTAATAAGTGTTCAATCTTGATGCAACCCGGTGATAGCATAAATCATCCACCACTCCCTTGGTGCACGGTGCTTCCACTCCCTTAAGAATAACACTCACCGACTAGCTTTGCCTGCACTCTCATGCACGGCAAAAATCGCTTGTTTACCACCCCCGGGTAATAGGATCAGACGTTGTTTCCACGGTGATTGTTTCAACAAAAGGCCCACATAAAAGAAATAAAAAGTGCTCCAAATAGTGTGAACCAATTTAAACACTTTTAATAAAATCACTACAATCTTCCAATATGTCACTCACATTTTAAAACGATAAAATCAGCCAAACGATTAAAGTGCAAATCACATCAAACTCTGTGTAGTGGAACCAAACTGCAACAAATGGTCACGGCGGACCCGAGGTGTGTCGGCGCACAGCGTTCAATCTCACCACCTCCCTGACAGCTCCTCCGCGTCTCCGTGTACTCTCAAACTTCCTCCCTCCGTGAGGATAGCAGCACTGTGTGTCACGTACTACGGCCACGCCCCCGACATGTTTCGTCACAAGATGACTTATTCATGGGATAGGCCGCCTTCCCCATCAATCACCCCTTATATGCAAATTCAGCCTGCGTCTAACAGGACACGCTTTGCGCCTGCGCACATCTCGGGTCCCCGCTGTCTAAATTACGCTGGGAACAACACAGCGGTACAAAGCAGGGGTCAGATCGAAAATGACATGGACTGATGTTACCAACAATAAATACATCCTTATTAGTTTAGATGACACCCACAGTTGTACCCTACATAAATCACTCAATTACAAGCCTTAGTACGGATTGACATAAACTGCCTAAACATCCGCTCTCCAAATAGAGTTCATAAGGCTCCTAGGGTAAATTGTCTCTCTCTATATATGCACTTCACTACTCCATATACCTATATATATTAAAGATATCAGTCCTATATACATATAGTACGATGCTGAGTAATGGGTTAATTAAACTAAACATAAAAATAGACCCAGAAAATACATAAAAATCTTAAAATATTGAAATGTAAAATGGTTATAATTAATTTTCATTAAAAATAAATCCCATGTGTGATAATGAGCTGGTATGCATGTTTGAATGATAAAGAACTTCAATCTAGAAACATGGATACATTGAATGTATTGCAGTATGAAATGAGTACTTCTTATAAGTATTAATGATGAACGACAAAAATCGCATAAAAGAAAATCGCATATAGAAAACGCATAAAACTAGAAAGGAGTTTATCCCTAAACCCCAATCTACCTCAGATCTAATCATACCTCATAACCTGTGCATGTGGGATATTCTCGACTAGTGGACCCGCCACACAAGCCCTCGCAAGCGGTGGGTATATTCCTTAGTCATGGTTAGAAATAATTCATCCCTAGGGGGTTTAAAATAAACTACCACTAAAAGTCATTGATGAAACAGTTTAAATCCAGTTCTATGTTCAACCCCTTGGGGGCCAAACTCTTCAATAGAAATATCCACCTAGTTTCCCTCTGGGACAGGTTTCTTACTCTGTTAGAGCCCCTCCATGTTGGGTGAACCACATCTATCCCACAGAACTGCAATAAGGAAGGGTCCTGCTGGTGTTTTTCCTTAAAATGCAGGGAAACACTATGGTACTTATAACCATTTTTTATATTGGTTAGATGCTCAGCGATTCTGACCCTTAAAAGTCTTTTAGTCCTCCCCACATATAAAAGGCCACAGGGGCACCACATGAGATACACTACGTGTGAGGAGTTACATGTACTGAACTCCTTAATATCAAAAGTTTCCCCATCCCTATTAGTCACACTTTTTATCCCTCTGTGTTTCACTTTAACCGTCCTACAACAAATACATTTTCTGCAGCAATAAAATCCCTTAAAATCCAATTTCAGGTCATACTGTCCAGGTGGGTTCAGAATCTTCTTAACCACCAAGTCCCCAAAATTTGGGGCCCTCCTATATATGAATTTAGGGTGGCTGGGTAATACTTCTCCCAGGTGTCTATCCCTGCAAAGAATATGCCAATATCTTTTAAAAATGTCTTCAATGTCCTTGTATTGACAGTGAAAACCAGATATAAAGCCAAACTGGTGTCGGTTATCCACTACTCCTGTGTCTTTTTTAGTCAGGCATTGCTCTCTAGGCATTTTCGCCACTTCCTGAATGACTCCATCCAATGTTACCTCTCCATAACCTCTTTGTATAAATCTGTTTTTCAAAGTACCAGCCTGCTCAAAAAAATCCTCTAATTCTGTACAGTTCCTACGTACTCGCAACATTTGTCCTTTCGGGATATTCCTTATCCATGTCGGATGGTGCCCACTTCTTATTGACAAGTAACTGTTGCGATCGGTGGGTTTGAAGAATACCTTTGTTTTCAGGCCACTTCCTTCTCTTGTTATCGTAACATCCAGAAAATTTACCGATTGGTTACTGATTTGATGCTCCAATTTGATATTGTTATTGTTAGTGTTCAATTCCTGAATGAACTCAATAGCAGATTCCTCTGTGCCCTCCCAAATAAACAAGAGGTCATCAATGAACCTTCGATAAAATAACAGTTGTGGTCTGCTTTGGCTAAAAACTTTTCTGTCTTCCCACTCAGCCATAAACAAGTTGGCGAGGCTAGGGGCAAATTTGGCTCCCATAGCCACGCCAACCTGTTGGGAATAAAATTGGTCATTGCACCAAAAATAATTGTGGGACATGCAAAAATCTAGTGCATGTCCCAAAAAACGTTTCTGGATCACCGGGATATCTTCTCTTTTACTTAATGCCCAATTAAGGGCCAACGCAGCATCTTCATGCTGTATGATGGTATATAAAGAGGCTACGTCCGCCGTCACCAGATATACCATTGAAGAAGCCTCTAACCGTACATTATTGAGCAAAGCCAATAAATCACCAGTATCCTTCAAATAGGCTTTAGTGGCCTTCACACTTGGTTGCAGGAATTTATCTAAATATTGCCCCAATCTGGCTGTGACAGATCCAATCCCATTGACTATGGGTCGTGGAGGGGGACATAGCGCATTTTTATGAACTTTGGGCAAGGTATAGATGATTGGGATTCTACAGGCACTCGGAACCAAATATCTTTTTTCTTTTAGATTAACTGCATCAATCCTATAGCCCCATTCAACCAAGGTTGCTAATTGCAATCTATAAGCTTCGGTGGGATCAGAAGATAGCCTCTTGTACGTGGAACTGTCCCCCAGTAGCTCTAACAGTTGATTCAGGTAGAAAGATTTATCCAGCAATACAACCCCTCCACCCTTGTCAGCAGGTCGTATTATGAGATCCTTTTTTTCTTCCAAAGATTTAATACCCTCCCTGATGTATTGGGGATTAACTCCTTTGCGTGGAACCAATTTTTCAATGTCATTCAATACTAAATTTTTAAAAACTTCTATAAAATGATTGCTTGGGTTTTGAGGATTAAAAATGGACCTATTCCTCAACCCAGTGTCCACTTTATTGGTGGGTATCACAGCTTTCATTGTGGAGACCACCGGATGACTCAGGAAGTACTTTTTGATGTTCATGGATCTGATAAATTTGTGTGTGTCTATATAGACATCAAATTTGTTCATTTCCTTTTTTGGAGCACATTTCAGACCCAGGTTCAATATGTTGAGTTCCTTGTGATTGAGCTCAACATTGCTGAGGTTATAAATACCCATATTTATACATCTCTCGGTCTCTTTCTTGGGTTTTTTGGATCTTCCTGCCCTACATCCCCTCCTTCTCCTCGGGGGTACGTATTCTCGTTGTTGTATCCTCGGGGGGGTACCTGTCTCCCTCCTCCTTTCTGGTATACCCCATTGGGATTCCTCCTCGGGGTCCCCCCTCCCCTCCCCCGTTGTCCTAAAAAAGGACCATATTCAGATTGTTCATATCTTTCTAGGGGTGAGAACCTATTATAGAGAGGCACATCTCCATAGTCTCCTGGGTACTTCTGAGGAGGGGGATATTGCTGCCATTGTCTATACTCATGGGGTGTGTCATCTCTGTAAATCCGGGGTGATGAATGTTCATAATACCCCCGTGGGTAACCTCCTCTTCCCCGTGATGGTGGTCTCGGGGATTGATACTGACCTCTTCCTCCTCTTCCCCGTGAGGGGGGTCTGGGTGAGTGAAACCGGCCACCTGTATGGTGGTCCTCCACCCCATAATGGTCCCTCTCTTTTATCCTCGGTCCCAGTGCACCACCCCCCCTATTAACCACCTTTCCGTTGTTGTTTGCAACTTCTGGTTTGGGAAGGGGGTTAGCAGATCTGCCTGCCGCATTACTACTGGTCATTGGATCATCCATGTTGCTGTTAGCTGTGGTTTGCCAAGCATATATCTTATTGGTCTTAAAATCATTAAAATCTCTATTAAATTTCTTTACCTTCTTTTTCTGTGTTTCTCTATCAATTTTATCTAATTTCTTCTTTATATTAATATTAAACTCATTCATCTGATTGGAGCCCTTAATGGGTTCCAATTTATCCTGCAATACTTTAATCTGTTCATTCAACCTGCTCAATTTAAATTGTTTCCTTTTCAGGACTAATCCCTGCAGTTCCCTACCTACTTTATTAAAAAACTCCAGCCATTCATTCATGAATGATTGGTCATTCAGCCCATCCTGGGGTGGAACTTCCCACCTCAGGCTCCTGAATATGAGGTTTTCTCTACGATAGTGTTCAAATGTGAATACATCCCACCATGTCTTTACCTGTTTTTCAAGCAGGTTATCAAGTGTTTTTAATGTTGTAGAAAAATCCTCTTCACCTTCAGCCATAGGCTGATCGTGCGAAAACACTGACTCAAGGTTGAGTTGCCTATTGGCCAGAAAACTAAACGCATCCATGGCCGCAGGTGGTAACAAAGGAAACGTATAGATAAATAGATATTAAAAAGACACCGCCCTGTCACTTATCAATATCTCCACCGCGCCTACTGGAAAATGAGAGTGTGATCTAGATGAATCCACTAATATCAAGACCGTGTGGTAAATAAACTCCCCACACCTGAAGTGAAGCAGCCCCTTTAAAATAAATCAAATATAAAATATGTATTTAATCTAGTATGCCAGCAGCAGAATATAGCTACAGGCCCTACACAGAAAAAACAGAGGCGCTATTGATCAATTAAAGTGAACCTGTGCTACACACCAGTGATGATGTGACCCCCTGAAGGAGTCGGCGTATCCAAATAATTAAAGTGAACAATCAAAACTGTGTACAGAAAAAAATGTTCAAAGCCCTATATAAAATGCACTCAATATGTGGTAAAAATACAGTGATGATGTGACTCCCTCCGTGTAACTCACCATCAATGAGTACTAAAATAATAGTGTCTCTTCAGTGATAAGGTGCAACTTATACAAACTAAGCATGCATTAATACATAAAAAATCCACACTTTCAAAATATCAGTCCAAAAAAATTGTAAAAGTCCAAAAAAATATTTATGACAACACACGTGATGAATAGTGTTCTAATAAGTGTTCAATCTTGATGCAACCCGGTGATAGCATAAATCATCCACCACTCCCTTGGTGCACGGTGCTTCCACTCCCTTAAGAATAACACTCACCGACTAGCTTTGCCTGCACTCTCATGCACGGCAAAAATCGCTTGTTTACCACCCCCGGGTAATAGGATCAGACGTTGTTTCCACGGTGATTGTTTCAACAAAAGGCCCACATAAAAGAAATAAAAAGTGCTCCAAATAGTGTGAACCAATTTAAACACTTTTAATAAAATCACTACAATCTTCCAATATGTCACTCACATTTTAAAACGATAAAATCAGCCAAACGATTAAAGTGCAAATCACATCAAACTCTGTGTAGTGGAACCAAACTGCAACAAATGGTCACGGCGGACCCGAGGTGTGTCGGCGCACAGCGTTCAATCTCACCACCTCCCTGACAGCTCCTCCGCGTCTCCGTGTACTCTCAAACTTCCTCCCTCCGTGAGGATAGCAGCACTGTGTGTCACGTACTACGGCCACGCCCCCGACATGTTTCGTCACAAGATGACTTATTCATGGGATAGGCCGCCTTCCCCATCAATCACCCCTTATATGCAAATTCAGCCTGCGTCTAACAGGACACGCTTTGCGCCTGCGCACATCTCGGGTCCCCGCTGTCTAAATTACGCTGGGAACAACACAGCGGTACAAAGCAGGGGTCAGATCGAAAATGACATGGACTGATGTTACCAACAATAAATACATCCTTATTAGTTTAGATGACACCCACAGTTGTACCCTACATAAATCACTCAATTACAAGCCTTAGTACGGATTGACATAAACTGCCTAAACATCCGCTCTCCAAATAGAGTTCATAAGGCTCCTAGGGTAAATTGTCTCTCTCTATATATGCACTTCACTACTCCATATACCTATATATATTAAAGATATCAGTCCTATATACATATAGTACGATGCTGAGTAATGGGTTAATTAAACTAAACATAAAAATAGACCCAGAAAATACATAAAAATCTTAAAATATTGAAATGTAAAATGGTTATAATTAATTTTCATTAAAAATAAATCCCATGTGTGATAATGAGCTGGTATGCATGTTTGAATGATAAAGAACTTCAATCTAGAAACATGGATACATTGAATGTATTGCAGTATGAAATGAGTACTTCTTATAAGTATTAATGATGAACGACAAAAATCGCATAAAAGAAAATCGCATATAGAAAACGCATAAAACTAGAAAGGAGTTTATCCCTAAACCCCAATCTACCTCAGATCTAATCATACCTCATAACCTGTGCATGTGGGATATTCTCGACTAGTGGACCCGCCACACAAGCCCTCGCAAGCGGTGGGTATATTCCTTAGTCATGGTTAGAAATAATTCATCCCTAGGGGGTTTAAAATAAACTACCACTAAAAGTCATTGATGAAACAGTTTAAATCCAGTTCTATGTTCAACCCCTTGGGGGCCAAACTCTTCAATAGAAATATCCACCTAGTTTCCCTCTGGGACAGGTTTCTTACTCTGTTAGAGCCCCTCCATGTTGGGTGAACCACATCTATCCCACAGAACTGCAATAAGGAAGGGTCCTGCTGGTGTTTTTCCTTAAAATGCAGGGAAACACTATGGTACTTATAACCATTTTTTATATTGGTTAGATGCTCAGCGATTCTGACCCTTAAAAGTCTTTTAGTCCTCCCCACATATAAAAGGCCACAGGGGCACCACATGAGATACACTACGTGTGAGGAGTTACATGTACTGAACTCCTTAATATCAAAAGTTTCCCCATCCCTATTAGTCACACTTTTTATCCCTCTGTGTTTCACTTTAACCGTCCTACAACAAATACATTTTCTGCAGCAATAAAATCCCTTAAAATCCAATTTCAGGTCATACTGTCCAGGTGGGTTCAGAATCTTCTTAACCACCAAGTCCCCAAAATTTGGGGCCCTCCTATATATGAATTTAGGGTGGCTGGGTAATACTTCTCCCAGGTGTCTATCCCTGCAAAGAATATGCCAATATCTTTTAAAAATGTCTTCAATGTCCTTGTATTGACAGTGAAAACCAGATATAAAGCCAAACTGGTGTCGGTTATCCACTACTCCTGTGTCTTTTTTAGTCAGGCATTGCTCTCTAGGCATTTTCGCCACTTCCTGAATGACTCCATCCAATGTTACCTCTCCATAACCTCTTTGTATAAATCTGTTTTTCAAAGTACCAGCCTGCTCAAAAAAATCCTCTAATTCTGTACAGTTCCTACGTACTCGCAACATTTGTCCTTTCGGGATATTCCTTATCCATGTCGGATGGTGCCCACTTCTTATTGACAAGTAACTGTTGCGATCGGTGGGTTTGAAGAATACCTTTGTTTTCAGGCCACTTCCTTCTCTTGTTATCGTAACATCCAGAAAATTTACCGATTGGTTACTGATTTGATGCTCCAATTTGATATTGTTATTGTTAGTGTTCAATTCCTGAATGAACTCAATAGCAGATTCCTCTGTGCCCTCCCAAATAAACAAGAGGTCATCAATGAACCTTCGATAAAATAACAGTTGTGGTCTGCTTTGGCTAAAAACTTTTCTGTCTTCCCACTCAGCCATAAACAAGTTGGCGAGGCTAGGGGCAAATTTGGCTCCCATAGCCACGCCAACCTGTTGGGAATAAAATTGGTCATTGCACCAAAAATAATTGTGGGACATGCAAAAATCTAGTGCATGTCCCAAAAAACGTTTCTGGATCACCGGGATATCTTCTCTTTTACTTAATGCCCAATTAAGGGCCAACGCAGCATCTTCATGCTGTATGATGGTATATAAAGAGGCTACGTCCGCCGTCACCAGATATACCATTGAAGAAGCCTCTAACCGTACATTATTGAGCAAAGCCAATAAATCACCAGTATCCTTCAAATAGGCTTTAGTGGCCTTCACACTTGGTTGCAGGAATTTATCTAAATATTGCCCCAATCTGGCTGTGACAGATCCAATCCCATTGACTATGGGTCGTGGAGGGGGACATAGCGCATTTTTATGAACTTTGGGCAAGGTATAGATGATTGGGATTCTACAGGCACTCGGAACCAAATATCTTTTTTCTTTTAGATTAACTGCATCAATCCTATAGCCCCATTCAACCAAGGTTGCTAATTGCAATCTATAAGCTTCGGTGGGATCAGAAGATAGCCTCTTGTACGTGGAACTGTCCCCCAGTAGCTCTAACAGTTGATTCAGGTAGAAAGATTTATCCAGCAATACAACCCCTCCACCCTTGTCAGCAGGTCGTATTATGAGATCCTTTTTTTCTTCCAAAGATTTAATACCCTCCCTGATGTATTGGGGATTAACTCCTTTGCGTGGAACCAATTTTTCAATGTCATTCAATACTAAATTTTTAAAAACTTCTATAAAATGATTGCTTGGGTTTTGAGGATTAAAAATGGACCTATTCCTCAACCCAGTGTCCACTTTATTGGTGGGTATCACAGCTTTCATTGTGGAGACCACCGGATGACTCAGGAAGTACTTTTTGATGTTCATGGATCTGATAAATTTGTGTGTGTCTATATAGACATCAAATTTGTTCATTTCCTTTTTTGGAGCACATTTCAGACCCAGGTTCAATATGTTGAGTTCCTTGTGATTGAGCTCAACATTGCTGAGGTTATAAATACCCATATTTATACATCTCTCGGTCTCTTTCTTGGGTTTTTTGGATCTTCCTGCCCTACATCCCCTCCTTCTCCTCGGGGGTACGTATTCTCGTTGTTGTATCCTCGGGGGGGTACCTGTCTCCCTCCTCCTTTCTGGTATACCCCATTGGGATTCCTCCTCGGGGTCCCCCCTCCCCTCCCCCGTTGTCCTAAAAAAGGACCATATTCAGATTGTTCATATCTTTCTAGGGGTGAGAACCTATTATAGAGAGGCACATCTCCATAGTCTCCTGGGTACTTCTGAGGAGGGGGATATTGCTGCCATTGTCTATACTCATGGGGTGTGTCATCTCTGTAAATCCGGGGTGATGAATGTTCATAATACCCCCGTGGGTAACCTCCTCTTCCCCGTGATGGTGGTCTCGGGGATTGATACTGACCTCTTCCTCCTCTTCCCCGTGAGGGGGGTCTGGGTGAGTGAAACCGGCCACCTGTATGGTGGTCCTCCACCCCATAATGGTCCCTCTCTTTTATCCTCGGTCCCAGTGCACCACCCCCCCTATTAACCACCTTTCCGTTGTTGTTTGCAACTTCTGGTTTGGGAAGGGGGTTAGCAGATCTGCCTGCCGCATTACTACTGGTCATTGGATCATCCATGTTGCTGTTAGCTGTGGTTTGCCAAGCATATATCTTATTGGTCTTAAAATCATTAAAATCTCTATTAAATTTCTTTACCTTCTTTTTCTGTGTTTCTCTATCAATTTTATCTAATTTCTTCTTTATATTAATATTAAACTCATTCATCTGATTGGAGCCCTTAATGGGTTCCAATTTATCCTGCAATACTTTAATCTGTTCATTCAACCTGCTCAATTTAAATTGTTTCCTTTTCAGGACTAATCCCTGCAGTTCCCTACCTACTTTATTAAAAAACTCCAGCCATTCATTCATGAATGATTGGTCATTCAGCCCATCCTGGGGTGGAACTTCCCACCTCAGGCTCCTGAATATGAGGTTTTCTCTACGATAGTGTTCAAATGTGAATACATCCCACCATGTCTTTACCTGTTTTTCAAGCAGGTTATCAAGTGTTTTTAATGTTGTAGAAAAATCCTCTTCACCTTCAGCCATAGGCTGATCGTGCGAAAACACTGACTCAAGGTTGAGTTGCCTATTGGCCAGAAAACTAAACGCATCCATGGCCGCAGGTGGTAACAAAGGAAACGTATAGATAAATAGATATTAAAAAGACACCGCCCTGTCACTTATCAATATCTCCACCGCGCCTACTGGAAAATGAGAGTGTGATCTAGATGAATCCACTAATATCAAGACCGTGTGGTAAATAAACTCCCCACACCTGAAGTGAAGCAGCCCCTTTAAAATAAATCAAATATAAAATATGTATTTAATCTAGTATGCCAGCAGCAGAATATAGCTACAGGCCCTACACAGAAAAAACAGAGGCGCTATTGATCAATTAAAGTGAACCTGTGCTACACACCAGTGATGATGTGACCCCCTGAAGGAGTCGGCGTATCCAAATAATTAAAGTGAACAATCAAAACTGTGTACAGAAAAAAATGTTCAAAGCCCTATATAAAATGCACTCAATATGTGGTAAAAATACAGTGATGATGTGACTCCCTCCGTATAACTCACCATCAATGAGTACTAAAATAATAGTGTCTCTTCAGTGATAAGGTGCAACTTATACAAACTAAGCATGCATTAATACATAAAAAATCCACACTTTCAAAATATCAGTCCAAAAAAATTGTAAAAGTCCAAAAAAATATTTATGACAACACACGTGATGAATAGTGTTCTAATAAGTGTTCAATCTTGATGCAACCCGGTGATAGCATAAATCATCCACCACTCCCTTGGTGCACGGTGCTTCCACTCCCTTAAGAATAACACTCACCGACTAGCTTTGCCTGCACTCTCATGCACGGCAAAAATCGCTTGTTTACCACCCCCGGGTAATAGGATCAGACGTTGTTTCCACGGTGATTGTTTCAACAAAAGGCCCACATAAAAGAAATAAAAAGTGCTCCAAATAGTGTGAACCAATTTAAACACTTTTAATAAAATCACTACAATCTTCCAATATGTCACTCACATTTTAAAACGATAAAATCAGCCAAACGATTAAAGTGCAAATCACATCAAACTCTGTGTAGTGGAACCAAACTGCAACAAATGGTCACGGCGGACCCGAGGTGTGTCGGCGCACAGCGTTCAATCTCACCACCTCCCTGACAGCTCCTCCGCGTCTCCGTGTACTCTCAAACTTCCTCCCTCCGTGAGGATAGCAGCACTGTGTGTCACGTACTACGGCCACGCCCCCGACATGTTTCGTCACAAGATGACTTATTCATGGGATAGGCCGCCTTCCCCATCAATCACCCCTTATATGCAAATTCAGCCTGCGTCTAACAGGACACGCTTTGCGCCTGCGCACATCTCGGGTCCCCGCTGTCTAAATTACGCTGGGAACAACACAGCGGTACAAAGCAGGGGTCAGATCGAAAATGACATGGACTGATGTTACCAACAATAAATACATCCTTATTAGTTTAGATGACACCCACAGTTGTACCCTACATAAATCACTCAATTACAAGCCTTAGTACGGATTGACATAAACTGCCTAAACATCCGCTCTCCAAATAGAGTTCATAAGGCTCCTAGGGTAAATTGTCTCTCTCTATATATGCACTTCACTACTCCATATACCTATATATATTAAAGATATCAGTCCTATATACATATAGTACGATGCTGAGTAATGGGTTAATTAAACTAAACATAAAAATAGACCCAGAAAATACATAAAAATCTTAAAATATTGAAATGTAAAATGGTTATAATTAATTTTCATTAAAAATAAATCCCATGTGTGATAATGAGCTGGTATGCATGTTTGAATGATAAAGAACTTCAATCTAGAAACATGGATACATTGAATGTATTGCAGTATGAAATGAGTACTTCTTATAAGTATTAATGATGAACGACAAAAATCGCATAAAAGAAAATCGCATATAGAAAACGCATAAAACTAGAAAGGAGTTTATCCCTAAACCCCAATCTACCTCAGATCTAATCATACCTCATAACCTGTGCATGTGGGATATTCTCGACTAGTGGACCCGCCACACAAGCCCTCGCAAGCGGTGGGTATATTCCTTAGTCATGGTTAGAAATAATTCATCCCTAGGGGGTTTAAAATAAACTACCACTAAAAGTCATTGATGAAACAGTTTAAATCCAGTTCTATGTTCAACCCCTTGGGGGCCAAACTCTTCAATAGAAATATCCACCTAGTTTCCCTCTGGGACAGGTTTCTTACTCTGTTAGAGCCCCTCCATGTTGGGTGAACCACATCTATCCCACAGAACTGCAATAAGGAAGGGTCCTGCTGGTGTTTTTCCTTAAAATGCAGGGAAACACTATGGTACTTATAACCATTTTTTATATTGGTTAGATGCTCAGCGATTCTGACCCTTAAAAGTCTTTTAGTCCTCCCCACATATAAAAGGCCACAGGGGCACCACATGAGATACACTACGTGTGAGGAGTTACATGTACTGAACTCCTTAATATCAAAAGTTTCCCCATCCCTATTAGTCACACTTTTTATCCCTCTGTGTTTCACTTTAACCGTCCTACAACAAATACATTTTCTGCAGCAATAAAATCCCTTAAAATCCAATTTCAGGTCATACTGTCCAGGTGGGTTCAGAATCTTCTTAACCACCAAGTCCCCAAAATTTGGGGCCCTCCTATATATGAATTTAGGGTGGCTGGGTAATACTTCTCCCAGGTGTCTATCCCTGCAAAGAATATGCCAATATCTTTTAAAAATGTCTTCAATGTCCTTGTATTGACAGTGAAAACCAGATATAAAGCCAAACTGGTGTCGGTTATCCACTACTCCTGTGTCTTTTTTAGTCAGGCATTGCTCTCTAGGCATTTTCGCCACTTCCTGAATGACTCCATCCAATGTTACCTCTCCATAACCTCTTTGTATAAATCTGTTTTTCAAAGTACCAGCCTGCTCAAAAAAATCCTCTAATTCTGTACAGTTCCTACGTACTCGCAACATTTGTCCTTTCGGGATATTCCTTATCCATGTCGGATGGTGCCCACTTCTTATTGACAAGTAACTGTTGCGATCGGTGGGTTTGAAGAATACCTTTGTTTTCAGGCCACTTCCTTCTCTTGTTATCGTAACATCCAGAAAATTTACCGATTGGTTACTGATTTGATGCTCCAATTTGATATTGTTATTGTTAGTGTTCAATTCCTGAATGAACTCAATAGCAGATTCCTCTGTGCCCTCCCAAATAAACAAGAGGTCATCAATGAACCTTCGATAAAATAACAGTTGTGGTCTGCTTTGGCTAAAAACTTTTCTGTCTTCCCACTCAGCCATAAACAAGTTGGCGAGGCTAGGGGCAAATTTGGCTCCCATAGCCACGCCAACCTGTTGGGAATAAAATTGGTCATTGCACCAAAAATAATTGTGGGACATGCAAAAATCTAGTGCATGTCCCAAAAAACGTTTCTGGATCACCGGGATATCTTCTCTTTTACTTAATGCCCAATTAAGGGCCAACGCAGCATCTTCATGCTGTATGATGGTATATAAAGAGGCTACGTCCGCCGTCACCAGATATACCATTGAAGAAGCCTCTAACCGTACATTATTGAGCAAAGCCAATAAATCACCAGTATCCTTCAAATAGGCTTTAGTGGCCTTCACACTTGGTTGCAGGAATTTATCTAAATATTGCCCCAATCTGGCTGTGACAGATCCAATCCCATTGACTATGGGTCGTGGAGGGGGACATAGCGCATTTTTATGAACTTTGGGCAAGGTATAGATGATTGGGATTCTACAGGCACTCGGAACCAAATATCTTTTTTCTTTTAGATTAACTGCATCAATCCTATAGCCCCATTCAACCAAGGTTGCTAATTGCAATCTATAAGCTTCGGTGGGATCAGAAGATAGCCTCTTGTACGTGGAACTGTCCCCCAGTAGCTCTAACAGTTGATTCAGGTAGAAAGATTTATCCAGCAATACAACCCCTCCACCCTTGTCAGCAGGTCGTATTATGAGATCCTTTTTTTCTTCCAAAGATTTAATACCCTCCCTGATGTATTGGGGATGACAGAAAAGTTTTTAGCCAAAGCAGACCACAACTGTTATTTTATCGAAGGTTCATTGATGACCTCTTGTTTATTTGGGAGGGCACAGAGGAATCTGCTATTGAGTTCATTCAGGAATTGAACACTAACAATAACAATATCAAATTGGAGCATCAAATCAGTAACCAATCGGTAAATTTTCTGGATGTTACGATAACAAGAGAAGGAAGTGGCCTGAAAACAAAGGTATTCTTCAAACCCACCGATCGCAACAGTTACTTGTCAATAAGAAGTGGGCACCATCCGACATGGATAAGGAATATCCCGAAAGGACAAATGTTGCGAGTACGTAGGAACTGTACAGAATTAGAGGATTTTTTTGAGCAGGCTGGTACTTTGAAAAACAGATTTATACAAAGAGGTTATGGAGAGGTAACATTGGATGGAGTCATTCAGGAAGTGGCGAAAATGCCTAGAGAGCAATGCCTGACTAAAAAAGACACAGGAGTAGTGGATAACCGACACCAGTTTGGCTTTATATCTGGTTTTCACTGTCAATACAAGGACATTGAAGACATTTTTAAAAGATATTGGCATATTCTTTGCAGGGATAGACACCTGGGAGAAGTATTACCCAGCCACCCTAAATTCATATATAGGAGGGCCCCAAATTTTGGGGACTTGGTGGTTAAGAAGATTCTGAACCCACCTGGACAGTATGACCTGAAATTGGATTTTAAGGGATTTTATTGCTGCAGAAAATGTATTTGTTGTAGGACGGTTAAAGTGAAACACAGAGGGATAAAAAGTGTGACTAATAGGGATGGGGAAACTTTTGATATTAAGGAGTTCAGTACATGTAACTCCTCACACGTAGTGTATCTCATGTGGTGCCCCTGTGGCCTTTTATATGTGGGGAGGACTAAAAGACTTTTAAGGGTCAGAATCGCTGAGCATCTAACCAATATAAAAAATGGTTATAAGTACCATAGTGTTTCCCTGCATTTTAAGGAAAAACACCAGCAGGACCCTTCCTTATTGCAGTTCTGTGGGATAGATGTGGTTCACCCAACATGGAGGGGCTCTAACAGAGTAAGAAACCTGTCCCAGAGGGAAACTAGGTGGATATTTCTATTGAAGAGTTTGGCCCCCAAGGGGTTGAACATAGAACTGGATTTAAACTGTTTCATCAATGACTTTTAGTGGTAGTTTATTTTAAACCCCCTAGGGATGAATTATTTCTAACCATGACTAAGGAATATACCCACCGCTTGCGAGGGCTTGTGTGGCGGGTCCACTAGTCGAGAATATCCCACATGCACAGGTTATGAGGTATGATTAGATCTGAGGTAGATTGGGGTTTAGGGATAAACTCCTTTCTAGTTTTATGCGTTTTCTATATGCGATTTTCTTTTATGCGATTTTTGTCGTTCATCATTAATACTTATAAGAAGTACTCATTTCATACTGCAATACATTCAATGTATCCATGTTTCTAGATTGAAGTTCTTTATCATTCAAACATGCATACCAGCTCATTATCACACATGGGATTTATTTTTAATGAAAATTAATTATAACCATTTTACATTTCAATATTTTAAGATTTTTATGTATTTTCTGGGTCTATTTTTATGTTTAGTTTAATTAACCCATTACTCAGCATCGTACTATATGTATATAGGACTGATATCTTTAATATATATAGGTATATGGAGTAGTGAAGTGCATATATAGAGAGAGACAATTTACCCTAGGAGCCTTATGAACTCTATTTGGAGAGCGGATGTTTAGGCAGTTTATGTCAATCCGTACTAAGGCTTGTAATTGAGTGATTTATGTAGGGTACAACTGTGGGTGTCATCTAAACTAATAAGGATGTATTTATTGTTGGTAACATCAGTCCATGTCATTTTCGATCTGACCCCTGCTTTGTACCGCTGTGTTGTTCCCAGCGTAATTTAGACAGCGGGGACCCGAGATGTGCGCAGGCGCAAAGCGTGTCCTGTTAGACGCAGGCTGAATTTGCATATAAGGGGTGATTGATGGGGAAGGCGGCCTATCCCATGAATAAGTCATCTTGTGACGAAACATGTCGGGGGCGTGGCCGTAGTACGTGACACACAGTGCTGCTATCCTCACGGAGGGAGGAAGTTTGAGAGTACACGGAGACGCGGAGGAGCTGTCAGGGAGGTGGTGAGATTGAACGCTGTGCGCCGACACACCTCGGGTCCGCCGTGACCATTTGTTGCAGTTTGGTTCCACTACACAGAGTTTGATGTGATTTGCACTTTAATCGTTTGGCTGATTTTATCGTTTTAAAATGTGAGTGACATATTGGAAGATTGTAGTGATTTTATTAAAAGTGTTTAAATTGGTTCACACTATTTGGAGCACTTTTTATTTCTTTTATGTGGGCCTTTTGTTGAAACAATCACCGTGGAAACAACGT